>JAJGOT010000533.1:0-167500 GCA_022457155.1 Cladopsammia gracilis | reverse complement strand
TATTCACCCAGAGGTAATCGAGCGCATTTTGGGTTGAAAATTGAAAGCATTTTCGCTGCTATTTCTTTATCCTTTTGTCGAGCTTGCTGTTCTCAGCCATTGTATGCGTGTTTTACAGGAGGATGACAATATTCCTCTCAGAATTTTGTTGTTGCTTATGGATGAAATATTTGACCTTAAACACAGGTACGCAACGCTGTGATATTCAAACATTACTTACCTTGTTGGTTTTTGTAAAGCCTGTGCACTGTTTTTGTAACCATTGTGTGAAAACACAAATGTTCTTCTTCAGGAATCTGTGGCTGAGGCGCCGTATCGTCGTTTTATTGAGGCAAATTATCAAAACCACTTATGGGGACACAATTAATCGGTAAGAGTTCAGTTGTTATTTATTTGCGGATACTGTGATTGCGTTTAGTGATCCTCACAGGAATGTTAATCACCTGGCTCCGGTTGTTCAAAAGGTGGATAGCGCTATCCACCGGATAAATCACTATCCAGCGGATAACACAAAGAATTTTGTTAATACTTATCCACTGGATAGTGATTTATCCGGTGGATAGCGCTATCCACCTTTTGAACAACCGGGGCCTGTTTTGCTCATGGCATGCAAATCAAGGTTTGTGAGGTTGGTAGGTGGGTAACTTTCATTTATCCAGGGTAATAAAATTTCAGCACAGCTGCTTTTGAAGTACCGTAACCTAAAGTTAACCTAAAAACCACATTGATATAAATTCTAAAAAGAGGGCTAAAATTAGGGCGTTTTTAATAAGTTAAAATTACGGGAGTGCAAGTAGGGCGAATTTTTACATCAGTGGTAGTTCTTTCTTTAGTTGTGCTCCACTGTTGCTAAAACTTTTCTTGAGATCTACGCTGTTCGGTAAATAATTATTATGGCTTACCTTCATGAAGTTTCGGAACGTCCAGTTAACATTATATTTTTACCTGTTCACTTGACAAATCAAATCTCGTGCTTTTTATAGAAAAATAGTGGACTACGTAAACTACACGACATCATCAGAACAAATAGCAGAATATGTCAAATTGTTTAGGTGAGTAGTCATCAATTTTCTATTTATGAAAGTTTGTTAAAGGCCCAAAAGACGATGCGGTCTTTGTTTTTGTTTTGAAATGCTCCATTGTTCGTACGCGTGATCTGATTGGTTGCCCGCATTCAAGCGTGAATTTCGTGTTTCAGCACAGAAAGTGACCACGGCACGCACAGCATTTTGGGTGAAGGTGGGCCTTTAAGAGAGTATTGGGTAAAGATAATTTTTTATGTGTTTTAGGGATTCATACTGGCCTGGTGGAGTTTTAGCCGAAACTTCTCCGGAGAGGAAGAAAGACGTAAAAGTTAGAACACGAGTGGCTGCTAAAACAAAGATGTTCGGCAGTATACCAGGTAAATAATGCGACTGCATACCGTTTCTCTGAGCCCACAGAGATTAAAACTTGTTTTGCACTGTTATGCACTTTGCATGTATAATGGTTCTTATTATAAATTACTGCCCTTGAAGTGGGTGAAGTAGTATATCCGCGTATTCAGTGACATAGTTGTGGGGGAGATTTGTTTGATGCTACTTGACAGGTCGCCTTCATGAAGTTCACGAAGAAACAAGATGTTTAAGGCCACGCGTTAGCGTCACAGGCTACTGAGTTTATACCGTCTGTACATTACCCAGTAGTTTAATATTTTTAGTCTTTTTGTAACAGTTGTTTTTATATTATGTGCTTTCCTCAGAGGAATTAAAGCGCTTTCTTGGCTCAGAAGTGACCATGGCAGGTGTTTGCCGGTAAGTGTGTTTCATTGTTTCATATTGTTTGTGTAATTTTGAAAGTAGCAATTTTCTATGATTTACTTTTGACATATTGATGCCTTCCTAATTAAAAATATTACACCATTTTCTTTTCGCAGAGTGTTCGACACTTTTCAGTACTGCAGTTTAAACAAACGCCTTCTGTATGTCTTGTGGGAAGGAATTTTGGAACTACTCTTCCCTAACAACAAGTTTAACGACATCTTCCTCAAAATTCATGCCAAACCAAAGACATGACGGCAGTGTGGTCGCATTCTCCCAGTGATCTTCGCGGTACAGTTGAGAATCGAACGAGAGGGCATGGGGCGAATAACTCTCGCCAACAGCTGCTTCGTTGTTCGCGTCATATTTTGAAAAAAAAACAGTGGAGAGCAAGCAGTCGGCATATTTCAGTTGCAATAATTCATGTTCTGTTTCAGCAGCAAACGATGATCCTCTCGCTTAATGGACGTCTGGATATGGGTGACATCAAATAAATAAACAAAAAAATTAATAAGAACCCACACAAGAAACTAATGTGATTTTCTTTAATTTTATTCATCATTGCAAGAGATTGGTAACCGAAATATAATGCCAACAACAGTTCTAGTAGTGTACTTCGTGCTGTTTTTGCAGTTAGCTAATTTGCCTTATCAACACGAACCTTTTTATTATAACTATATAACAGTTATATATAACAGTTCTTTGAAGCTGTCAGTAAGTGTTCGTGTTCCCTTGTCGTTATAAACCTTTTATGATAACATATTGCAGTGTCTATCTGCTAGTAACCGCTGGTGTTCAGTTCGGCGGTGGTATGACAGTAACTGGTATGTGCGCATGATCAAGACAGTACTGGCTCACACTTCCTAATATGGTGCGACGTATTGTTCCAAGTCCCCTTGATCCCATGACAACCAGAACGGCGTTCTTTTCTTTGACCAGGTTGCAAATCACCTCCCCTGGTTTTCCTTTTGTTTCTATAAAGACTGAATACTTGGCCTGAAAATAACAGACGACTGTGTCAATATCCACTAACCATGGTGCGTGTTATGTAAACGCAGGCATAAAGTAGTATCCTATCCAATAACACTCCAGTTATACTTTGCTTACGATACTAAAATTTATTTTTCAGTCAAATCGCTCTACCTAAAACCATTTGTAAGCGACTATCTTTGACAAGCGACCATAGTCTCAAGCATTTTCGGTGTTCTCTTTCGAAATGAGTATTAGTTGATTTATTGCATAGGAAGTAACACTTGCATAGCTTGATTGCGCTGGCATATTTCAGCAAGATGGAGGGTACATTCTACTTGCGTTTTAGCTGTTACCTCGGCAGACATTCGTAATTGATGTAAGAGTGAGAGGGGAAGCTTAACCACCAAATCATGGAAGAATAGTCCGTACCATGTTTGCTATATACTCTGGGAAACGTTGCATTTTTCAAATTTCCTTCATACTAAGGTAACAAGACCAAATATGGCTAATTGAAAACAGTTAAATGGCAAAATAATTACTATGAAACAAAGGAAAATAAAACTCAATCCTCCCAAAAAATCCACAACTTACCCTAACTAATAACGATTTCACCCAGATGGAAAAATCATATCTCTACACATGTGAAGATATCAATTTTATCTTCACTGTGAAGAATGAAGATATAAAAATCTCCACATTTGCTACCATATTTGCTACCATGTTTGCCCACATGAAATGTCAAACGAGCTAACAGGTGTTTTTTGTTATCGAAACATCTTCGCATCTTCCTGGGAAAACTTCGGAACTTTTCGGAAAATGATCGTAAATGTTCGTACAACCTTGGACAGCGCTCACTCGTGAGATATCGAGTTGAACACTCGAAGAAAAAGTTCATATCTCCACAGACCCAAGTATTATCTATACACTCAGTCAAAGAGTAGCTTTATACCTTGGCTTGTTCACACTTTTTCTTGTACTTGTCAATCAAGTCGTCAACCTTTTGCCACTGTGCTCTGACGACATTCTCTATCGCCTCTTCCGTCATGTCACTTCCTACTGGAATACACACAAATCAGTCACCTTAAAGGGAGGGTTTCACGGTTCGGCGCATGTGCAAGTTATGACGTAATCTATTTAATTTCATTGTTTAGACCAATCGGAAGCGAGTAGATAACTCTGGCGGGAAATTTGCCCGTGAAAATGTCGCGGTCAATGAGCTGATTGAATGGATGATTATACCATACCCATGTGCGCAATGAAAGCCACCAGAGCGTAGAATAAGGCCCCGTCCACACGTATCCGGATATTTTTGAATCCGCAACTTTTTTGTTACGGATTAGAAAATATTCGTGTCCACACGTAGCGTATTCCAATCGTATTTGCCCGAATTTGCCGGATACGTGTGGACGGAAGGCCAATCCACAACAAAAAAGTTGCGGATTCAAAAATATCCGGATACGTGTGGACGGGGCCTAAATCCTTCTGGTCGAAGGTTTTATTCATTGTTGACTTTGTCGGTGTAATCCGTTGAAATTTTCTGTGAATTTTGGTCAACATTCGCTTTGATTGTACTAATTATAGTATGTGATTATTGAAGTAAATGTGAGTGGTTGTTTAACCTATAAAATTGGTAAGAAAGCGAATAAAGCATTTTAATCTGTGCACATGCGCCGAACCGTGAAACCATCCCTTTAAAAATTCGTAATTAATTAGACAAAATTTCGCATCAAATGTTCGTAACATCGGAAAAATAAGGGTGATGTCGCAGCTCTTAGAAGGTCTCACACCATTGGCTTGCCACCCTTAGACCTAACAATAGGACAAACAACACAACAATGGACCCTAACCCTAAAAACAATAACAGCCTTGTTTTACAAGGCCAATGAAAATAGAAGCTTCTAAGAGCTGCGACCCTACCGAAAAATAACGCCTTTTGCTTTCGGGGGATACGAAATAAGATCAGCTAGGATTTTCGGAAAGAAGAAATCCTTAAAGACGCTAAAATGACATGGAAAACGTTTTCCTAAACACTGACTCGCTGGGTGCCCCTGACAGATATGTTCATCACGTGCTTTACATACATACAGACAGACAGACAGACATACATACATACATACTTTGATTTGTGAGACAGTGAGTGTAATGGAGGGGAGGGGAGGGTTGGGTGCTTCATGATTGTAAAGGATGTGAACAAGTCCAACGACATACAGAGAGATTCAGACAACGGGAATAGAATGTTCAACTTACAAGGAATCCTTATGACGGTGTTGGTGGACGATTCGTGTACATGTACTATCCCCACTGTATGGTCATGTCTGTGCATGAACTGAAGATAAACTGTAGACACAGAAACAGTGTTAATATACAAATAAAGAAGGCAGATCATGTACTATATTGTGATGATAGACGACCGGCATCTTAGAACACGAAAGGTTTCTTGAGTGGCGTCCGAAGTATTTCATGACAGTATAATACATGGTTTGGCCTTCTTCATGATATATGATTTAATGAGTAATAGTAATATAAGTAAAAGTAATATATTATAATTTAAGCTAAATGAAAGTAAAATTACGCAAGTTTTGAAAACTTCATGTTTATTTAATTTTTTTTTTCATCAAAATCACTTGTCTGACATTCTCATGTGGTTTACAGAAAATTTCTTCATAAACTTAATGTAAAAGACGCTTTTTTCCCACAAAACTTTGAGCTTTGTCTCGCCCTTCGAAAGCAATGAAACACGCCTTTATACGCTGATAAAACGCTTTTTTGGCCAATCAGAGCGCGCGCAGCTTCTAGTCTATTATAAATGTCAAGATTAAACAGCTGCATGCTTTTAAAATGAATTTTGAAATGAGTCAAAAAGGTTTTTCGTAAAATTTGAAAAAGTCACGATCGTCCGGGTTAGTGTGGTTCATCTTCAGAGTCGTGTGAAATTGTAATTCGTGAGTTGATGGTATTAATGTCTGGCTGTTGCTGTCATTGGTCAGTTTTGCCATGATTTGGTCCGTTTCGATCCGTGAATTGTTATTGTAATTTTCATCTGTCTACCGCTGGTGAAATTTGTCAGCGAGTTCAGTCTATTGTTTGTCTGTTTAGTCGTCGATAAGTCGTTTTTAAGACCCTTATAAGCCGCAGGTAGCTGTTAGCTCTGGGCTTATTTCTTTGCATGTGGAAAAGGGAAGAGGTCGCCTTCAAATATAGCGCAAACCTTATGCACTGTCTGCGGAATTAAGAATAAAAGGTTCAGCTGATCGATCGACCGAGTGAAATTTGCACCCAAATGCTTTAACTCATTTTACGCTTTCACGTATTTACGAGTTAAAAAGGGCAGCACCTGACACGTTGCCTACCAAAACAATCTCGTTTCCCGGCAAACACCTCCAGATATCCCAATAGGCCACTTCGAAAAATACCATAATACTCTTCAAAACGCAGTTTTGGGTGGTGCTTGATGTAAGCCTGATTTTTCCAATTTCTTTTGTTTCCAGCACGAACTGCACGTGCCATGCTTCAACTTCTTGGCAATTTGCATACGGTGCACATTTGTATACGAACACACAATGGTCGTGTTTTCACGAGCGATTTTTCAAGTCGCTGAGCGAGTGACAGTCGAAAATCTCGTTAAGGTTACAGTGTGCCTTCGGGGGTGTCTCCAGTATAACAGCTCTAGCGTCTTAAGATTACACTTGATATACCTAAACCCAGGTATCAAATTAAAGCTTATAGAGCTGGCTATGTAAATATGGAAACCATTTGGTAATAAAATGAATTGTCGAATTTTTTACGACGTCTAAATTCGAACGTCCGAATCAGCTTTAAAACGCTATAACTCAAAGCGATTATTGTATTTTGCTAATTTGATTTGTTCTCGGGTTTCCGAACACGAAGCGCTAAAAAAATGTGTCGGCGATTTCCTATATTCAATTGCAGTGAAAAGTTACAGAATATTTTCGAAAAAGGGAGAAAAAAAAGTGGAGTGATCGCACGGAAATGGCTCTTGACGAAAAAGTTTTCGGAAATAAGAAATCCGCTGACACGATTTTGTTGATTATATGTTAGCTTAGCTTCTGTCCAAATTTAAGGAAAATCGAACAAATTCCCTTTGAGTTGCAGCTCTTTAAAGTGTCCTCAACAAGCGAAAAATTAACTTTGAGAAAACAGCGCTTAAAAAAACATATCGCTTCATAAACAAACTCCGCCCACAAAAGTTATACCGTCATTTCTCCGTCAATTTTCACTATTTTTCGATAATTTTTTTTTTTTGGATGAAAGTTCATTCTGTAAACTTTTTTTTGACGCCAAAAAAAAATTTAAATAAATTTTCGATCTGAAGGTACACGGTAACCTTAAAACAGTTACTTGTCCAACTCGCTTAAAGTTAAGGGGTCATGGCTCGTGTTCGACGACTGTATTGTGATGTATTGTGTTAGGAAGTGTTAGGTGCTATTGTATAAGGTTGTATTGTATTAGGTTTTATGACGTCAGTCAGGCACGTCAGAGGTGATATAATTTGCATTTGTCGCGAATATTTGAATTGGCCAGAAACGCAATGGTGCGCTATCCATTTCCTCATGATTACAATTTGAATTTCCCACCGTCTCTGATGCTGGAACAAGCGCGATAGCACTGACACCAATAAACATAAGAATCATTTATTTGCAAGCGTCTCTGTTTCCCGCCATCTTTCTTGTTATAACAAGGGACAAACATCAAGACATCCGTGAAAGCGCATAAATTATTTAAGCTACTTAAAGCCTGGTTTCCATATAATCGCAAAGATCGCAGCGATCGCAGAAAAAAGTGTTGTGCGACCCTTGCGATCAAATGGAAACCAAAAAGTTACGATCCTTGCGATTGCGATCGCAGAGACAGAAAAATTTCTATCTCTGCGATTCTTGCGATCATTGATCCTTGCGATCCAAAAAGGCCATTTGCACGATGGCGTCATTTGACTACAACTACCAGAATTCATTTCGTTTTTCCTTTTTTATTTAAATTTTGTAATCCCAGTGCGGTTTAAATAACAATAGCCCTAATTTGCACTACAAAACAAAAAACTGAAGGATTCTGGTAGTTGTAGTCATATGACGTCATCGTGCAAATGGCCTAATGTCCCAAAAAGCATTACACCTCAAAGCCTTGTATCCCATAATGCACTTAATGTTTATCGGATCCAGGCCTGCTCGACGTTTCCTTGCGATCGCTGCGATCATATGGAAACCTGAGGTCTCAGCGATCGCAAGGATCGCAGTGATTATATGGAAACCAGGCTTAACAAAGGAGACTTGAATAAAAACTACACCGCGGTGAGGCTGAGCCTGCACACAAAAGATTATTATGGTATTTTTCGAAAAGGGCTATAGCTTGCCTTCTACCGAGCCTCGTTCCTAGGAGTCAACGCGCTTACCGAGCTCTTATACACCTTATTCATAAATGGCGGCCGATTTATTATTCTTTTGTATTCATTTTAATTAGCCTCACTAGCCTCATTTTAGAGTACAAGTTCTTTTGAATTTTGCACATGCTAACGAGGCTAGTGAGGATAATTAAAATAAATACAAAAGAATAATAAATCTGCCGCCATTTATGAATAAGGTGTATAGATACATACTTATACTGACATACACGAGAACAGAACACCAGAACTGAAAGAAAAAAGCTCCAGTTTAGCACTGATATGCAGTGTTTAGGGCTAAGCACTGATTTGAAAACGGTTAGCTTTCATTTATGGTTATGGGTAACTCTATAAATATGTTAAAAATTACAGTTCCTGTCAGCTAGCCCTCGTTGGTGTAGTAGATATGGGTATTAGTCATGAAGCAAACGACTCGGATTCGAGGCATACACAAAAGGAAATGGCTAGTCTCCAAAATTATATTCTTATCGAAAACTACATTTATTTAACTTTCTATTTGATATAGAGCTCTATATAGTTTTTCATATTACTCTTGTGATAATATACATGCAAAAATTTGGATTGGTTGAGAGAATGTCAATTAATTCCAAACTGTACAGAAAGTTAAACTTGAACTTGAAATGAAACTTGAACTTGAAAATGATAGCCATCCAGTAACAAAGTGGTGAACACGAATAAAACAAGATTCAAACAATATAACGGGATTTTAATGAAAGGTCTATACTTGCCAAGTCTCACGCCTACTCACGCCTATGGAGCAATTTCTCACGCCTGACTATCAGCCTAACTGATCGCATGTTCCAATTAATTAACCTATTTATTATCGTTTTTAAGCGATGACGAAGTCATCGTATTATGGTGGCTGTCCGGATTACACCCGAGAAATACTGGGAACTAGCTTGGAAGATAAGGTCACGTGACCACCTCGTCTTTGCTCCGCCATTTTGTTTTGAAGTGTGGATAAAAGGTTGCTTTATTTATCGTGAATATATTTGCGGTCACTTGCAAACAAACAGACACGAAGTGATCTACATGCATTAGCAGTACATACTCGCACTCGCGATAGGCAAAAGGTCTGGAAGTCCGGGCGCTGTTTCGGAACGGATCTTTGCTTGTCAGAACTGAAGGCCAGAAATAGCACCGAAATAGCATTGATTTACTGAACTTGACTTATAACTGAGTATGCTACGACAGCTGTTACCTGAAAACGAAGTGTGCGGTGGTTCATGATCAGTTGTGTACAGAATATCGGAGCAACTTCATTGTATCGAAGGAAGAGAAGGAAATTAAACACTAGCTTTATCTAGGATTCAAGCTTTTAATAAAGGTGAGCCATCATTACCAGCATATTGTGTATACAGTTATGGTATCTTTAATGTAATATAGAGCCGCTGTGGGGTTGTATAATGCTTATCTCAAAGCCAGAGAATGTTTAAATCGTGTCAAAGGAAAATTCTGGTCTATGTTGTTATTTCTGTTTTATCTGGAAGCTATATAACTTAAGCTTACCTTCCAACGTTGAGAAATGTTGTTTATGCGTGGCAAATGAGTTACTACACTAAGCTTTTGATTCGACATGCTAACGATGTAGAAATGAATCCTGGTCCTTGCTATTTTGTAGATATACCTCAAAGATAGTTACGTACAGCAGATTTTCATCAGGGCATGTCTCGCTGTTTGGAAGTAATTCTGGTAAACAGAAACTTTATTCCCATTTATGTAAGTTTGCAGGAAAAGGCTATTTGTTCAGTGATGACACAGTATACAATGCTTTTCTGTTGATCATTGAAATAAAAACAGTTGCTGTTATTGTTGACAACCATGGTCATTACAAATTATTTGATTCCCATTCACGAAATAGTCATGGAAATGTTGCTACAAATGGAACAAGTGTTCTGTTGGAATTTAACGGTATAGGGGAAGTGATGCAATATCTTCAGAAGTGTTTTCCTCATGCATTTTTCATGAAGCACATAACTGAAACTTAAGAAAGGGTGAGAACATTATCTTGTACATATTGGGCTAAGGGATGGACCATTTTAATTTTGAAGAGGGGGGGGGGGCAAATTTTCTGTACATGAATTATTTTTTTTGCCTTGAGGTTGTGCAAGAATTTTCTTTCTGTCTTCACCGGTTATTACATGTGACTGGCCACATGTATAGTTTTTTCAATACATAAAATGAAATCTCTCAGCTCCCAAATTGAATTCTTCACCATCCATTGTATCTCTAAATGAAGCACTTTAATTCCTCTTTTAAGTCCCCATAAAGACATTTTGGTTTTAAACTTTAGTATGACAAAACACAATGAACTGAATCTCAAGGTATTCATTTATTTTCTTTTTAAAGGTACGCAATCACCTCCTGTCAATGCATCTGCAAACATTTACCACATCAACTAATGCTGGTAACAATGACGAAAAGTCTCAAGTGCTGAAGAAACTGGTGATCTGCTGTTCATGCATTAATGAAACCACAAAATGTCAAACTGCCAATAATCTCTGAGGTCTGAAGACATGTTCAGAGCTGACAAAGTCTTTTCAATTTGTGAAGCACAAACATGGAAACAATTTCCAGTTGTGTCATTTAGCACAATTGTAACAGTTTTAATCATGTACATTGTACAGTTCAAATTGTGCTTCCTGTATTAACACTTCATAGTAACACTGCAAGGAATCAGAAAAACAGCTATCCGGACAACAATGGACTGATTATCAATTGTAACTTGCAAAATGTACAAATATTGAATTGCACACAAGTAAAACAAACTCAGATGTAATTTTAATCTCAAATAATTTGAAAATGAAAATGTTACCTGTTCTTCATGGGTGTGTGACATATATTAAGCCTAATCAGCATAGAATTATACCAACCAAGTATGACAAAATAAATATTCCAATCCATATTTGTCACAAATATGAAGGAAAAATGATGAATTGTTTTGATTTTGCAAATGAGTTTGTGCAACATGGTTTAAATGAAATGTGCAATTACCAATGCAGCAACCAGAATTATTGTGTAATAAATCTTCTCATGCATATCACGTGTATCGGTGTCAACCAGAACTGGTCTTCAACAGGAAGTTCTGGTATAAAAAGGGCTGACCTGGCTATTCTCACCTTCGGTTTTCAATCAAACACAAAAGAATCAACAACTGACAAACATACGTTATTCCTACAACCATAAGTACAAAAATTGAAAATATTTGGAAAAAAAGTCATTTTACCAATGAAAGTTCTATCACAAGTCCTTGGCTACTTCTGATATTATATTATTTGCTGGGGCAATATTCTGGTTTAATGAGCATTTTTAAGCAAATTTCATTTATAGGACGCGCTAGTCAACAGCATGCACCGACTGAAAGTCGCCGAAATTTGCATTTCACACCGACCCTTTTCTAGTGGAACTTCGCATTTAAATCGAGTGATTCACTGATTTTATAACAGAACCCTAGACCTATTGATTTAACGCCAAAGTGAAACTCGTCGTCGCTTCTGTACGCATTGCGTACCTATTTTTTATTCTCCTTGTAATTCATTGTGTGGCAAAATAAAAATAATAATTTAAACGGAGGTCGCTGAGGTCCATGGAACTTCCGAATTCTTCGGAACATCTTCGGACAACTTCGGGTATCTTCGGAATAGATCGGGTTCTCTTCGGATTTGGTCGGGTCGCCTTCGGAAATCCTGGCACTCCCACGAAAAAATTCTCACGCCTATCACTCGGAAAAAGTTGGCAGGTTTCAAAGTCTTAAAAGAAAATTCAAACTACAAAAACAGACAAAAATTCTAATAACTGAGAATAGGAGTTGTGGGAAAAAAGGACACGAGCACAACAAAGAAGACAATGAGTCGGCGAAGAATCAATGGGGCGCTACGAAAACCTGTGATGAAACTAAATTTTACGCTGGCGTTTAAACCAAATGCTAACAAGAGAAGAATAAACGAAATGGTGACAGCGTACGTCGAAACCTTCCAACCACATCAGCCTGCGGATAATAGCAAAATCATGGTCTCCAACTTCGTTTCAGAGAGTTGCGTGTGGAAAAATATCCTGATTTTGAAAAATCTGCCCTCGTAACGCGATATGTCTTCAGTGATTTTTAGTTTAAAAATGTGTAAGATGCCTGGAGATAAACGTTTCTATTTAATTTTATCTGAGTGGGTTTATTGAGTTAATCAGTAATCATTTTCAACCAGTCTCATCCTCTACCTTATTTCCTCTAAGGAGGGTATTTTCAAGCGCCGTCGTCAAAATAAAAGCGGAATTCAATGGCGCGGACGAAAAAAAGAAAACTTAGTTCAGTTCTACAACACTAAACTTTTCAGAAATTTGGAGATAATCGGTAAAGAAACCGATAAGGTTTACCGACTATCCAAGCGAGTAAAATCCAAAACTGAGCACATTTTGTATGCAAATTTTTTCAGCTGTTGATATTTAACGTTGCCTTTATTGGTCGTTTTGCTTGCCGTTGCAGGGAGGTTTAAAAGAGTATATAAAATGTAGGAAGGTGGCAGAAGTTGGGAGGTGGTCGTTACTAGAGATTCGATTGTACACTTTCGTCCACTCTCGATCTTTAGGGATAAAGAGCCTTTATATAAAATTTAAAAAATAATAATTTTGAAAATCTCAAATCTTCTAACTCTAAAATTTTTAATTTATTTAACTTTAATCTTTTAAATTTTTTAAATTAAAATTTCTGGCAGAATGGGAAACGTGTTAGGGAAACCTTTAAAATAAGGAGGCGGCCTGATAGCAAAGATCTTTAGAGAGCACAGCGAGTATCGTTGACGCCTGCCGCCCCGCACGCTTTCTTGTACGATAGTCATCTTCATGTATTTATACCACCAAGGCACATGTTAACGCATATTAATGAAATTGTAATTTAGGTAAAATATATTTTACATACAATAATAAAATAAACTGTGACATCTAGTGACAAAAGATGGCAAATATGACGCGTGGGAAAAACAGGAAAGCCATGAATTACTCACTCGCTCTCATTGGCCTTTTAGCTTGTGGTAGATTGAAAAATAAAGATTATATAGCTTGGGTTTATAAACCCCGTGATACTAAGGCATATCCGTTCCATTTTTATCAGTTTCCTTTTTTTTCGGAGGGCACAAAGAGGACAAGAAGTTTCACCGGACGTTTTATTTTTGCTGTTTGCTGATTTTAGTGGGCACGTGTGGAAATTAAAACATCACCCGGACTGGATCAAACTGATCAAATAAGTTCAAGTGAGCGATCTCCAATCTTTGTCAAAGAATCTACATGGTTGCTGTGCATTTTAAGGAAACAAACGTAAACAGACTTGCATGTCATGAGTACTTATACTATTTGCATAGCTTCTTGCACACACTCAAGAAACCGAATAAAAGGAGTTTTGTTCCAATTTATACTTTCAAGGATGATGTTCGATCATTTTCATTAATTGCATTGTAACTGATATAAGTACACATTTAGGATTTATTTTTATTCAGCTATAAACGACTGATTAGCCACAAAACAAAAATAAGCCAAACTGTAATAAATTAATAGTGGCCACCAAAATTAAAAGTAAGTGCGGACTGATTTTAAATAGATAAAGATCCTGTATATTCATGCATACTGAATGACCCCCGCGGGATGCCAGTGGGAAGCCATATCAAGATTTTCGTTTCTTCGCTACGTTGCAGCTGCCTTTGGTATGTGATCGGAAGGGACGTATTATGGCCTCAGCGATTTTTTATGAAGCCACCAAAAAATAAACCAATCCGAGTATCTTTCGTTCATCTCGCAAAGTATCAGCCGAGGTCACTGAAAAATCAATGGCTAATGCTGCTGTCTGAGAAATAATCTATTTTTCTTTCGAACAAATCTCGATTTTCAGCTGCTTTCCCAATACACATTTAATGCAAACATGCTTAGCAACAATCTCTAATTAAGAGCTTAAAAGAGGCAATTAGTATTAAACTCGAAAGTCGCTCATCCCTTTTAAAACTAAATTTATGCAAATAATCATGTTGGTCGCGCGCTGTGACAGATTCTTGGATGAAATACAGCAGAATACAGGCTTGCAATGAAATGCATAATAAAGCCGTGTAAGCAACGAAAAACAGCGACCTTGAACATAGTATTGATGAGTATTAACAAGAGACTATAGATCATAGTCTCTTGGTATTATTAACTGTATTTAACAAGAAAACTTCGTGACAAAAACATCAACAAAGTACTCACAGTCAAACGCTCTCTCGCTATGATCACTTTCATCTACTGGAATTAAAACCAAATGTGTTGGAGACATGGCCATAATTCTGGAAGATTTCGCCGAATAAATCGGTGCTATGTATTTTTCTTGTGAAAGAAACCAAGGGATAAATTCGTCGTGTGTCTAATCGATAGACAGATACAATCGAGACACAAACTGAAATTTCCCGGGAACGTAAACAAAACCGCAACGGCAGAGAGGAACTGGGCATATGGGCACCAGTCCCCGACGACCCGTTATTAAAAAAAATGGCGGACCGTGGGGCTCGAAAGAGGAAAGCAGAGAAAGAAGACGAATTCTTTCATATTCGAGCCAAAGGGCAGTCGTTGAAGGTCCCAAAAGGCGAGTTGTACGATGACAGGGAAGTTAAAGGAGCATCAGGTATGCTTGGTACTGAAACTTTAATAAACACGGTCTTGTTCCGAAACGAAGACATGTCGTTTTGGTGTTGACTTGCCATTTTAGCGCACGTGGATCATGAATGGCATAAATGGCCTGATAATACGGGAAATATGAAAACTCTAGTAAACTTTAACTATAGAATACAGGGCCACTTTTTACTGTGTACCAAACGAGCTGGCTCGTTTGCACTTGAGTCACTGCCGAGTCAATGCAAACGAGCCACCAGATAAAAACACCTTCAGATGTGGCCCTGCATTTTATAGTTGCTCCTTGATTCATAAATAAGTGCTGTGGACACCCGCTTATGGGTATTGGGGAAAAACATGGCGAAATGCAAAGGTATGAGTGAGAATTCATGGTTACAAGTTTTGCTTTTAAGATATAATTTCATAGCCAAACTTTAGAAAGATGTTTAAAGGGAACCTCGGCTGAAAAACAGTTTTAGATCTAAAGTATCCGTAATGGTTATATTTAACTCATGCTGGGGTTTTAAGTCAGTATTTCCATAACTGGCTACTGAATGCGAAGTGTTCTTTTCTCGGTTTAAATTTCCCGCACGCTGCCATGTTTTCTTTATGGTAATTTATGACATCATTGCGTTGTTGAAGATGTCAATATGGAGTTTGCAGCTGTAGTTTATTGCACTTTATAAAAGGTAAACTGATAAACAGCTTACAGCTGTAAGTTGTTTGTTTCACTTTTGCTCTGTGCAAGTTAGTGGTGAGGGCAAATTCCCTTTGGATTCCTGTCATGAATACTGATAATTATGAGAGCCATCAGTGAGTAATCAATGTGCTCTGACCTGCATCCCAAGTAATTACATTGTTAATTTAAAAAAATGATAATATAGTAAATATTATTCATCAATAACAGGTTTTGTGTACACAGTAATATGGCATTGTTTTTCTTGCTCATTCTATTGGCTTTATCTCAATTTTATTAATTTGTGGTCAGGAGGAAAGAAGAAGAGAAAAGTACCAAGCAGAAGAGATCAAAGAAGACAAGCCAAAGTGCAGAAGAAAGCAAGAAAAGTTGCTTTCTTCTCAAAGAAGAAAGAACAGGTCTGTGAAATAAAACTATTTATTTCACAAAAAATCTAAAATTTTAATCCAGTGACTCTGGATTAAATACAAGCACTTTATTAGGGGGCACAAGAAGAACCTTTTTATTTTCAAATCATTTTCTTATCTTTAATATCTTGTTAACCCAACAACCCCATTAATATAACTGTTGTGGTTCAAGTTTTTCTTTGGTTTGAAGATTTTCAAACTGGTTTGTAAATTTTCAAACCAAGGAAAAAATTAAACCACAACATAACCACATTTTTAGGGCACATTGTTGGTCGATTATTAACAGGTTTTCACTGTATCAGCAAGACTCCAGCTTCTTCAACTGTTGGATGATATGGATGTGAAGGTTCACTTTCCTCCCCTCTTCCACAGGTTTCCAAAGTGCCAAACAGTACTGCCAAACAGAATGTAAACAACAGTGAGTCATCAGAAAAACTGAGTACAGACAACAAACATGTCACAGCAGGAAAAAAGAAAAGAAAAAAGAAAAGAAAACCTAAGGTATGATGTTATAGGATGATGAAATGTAGCCAAATAAGAATTATAATAATTGTTATTTAATTTGTTCTTTTTCTTAATTTTGTTGTCTTTGTAGGAAGTACCAGAATCTAAAGATATCTATAGACAGAAACTTCTAGAAGATAATAAAAAAGAGGACAAGGAAATTAAAAAAATGGAGAAACTTTTAAGACTTGACAAGAAAAAGAAAGTTCCAAGTCAATTCAGCAGTGAGGGGCTGGACTGTATCTTTCGATTGCTTTTAAAATTCATTTTTAATTGCCATCAGAGATGAACTATTAAATGAAATATTTTTAGCAATATACCATACCTCCCTTGCACATTTTTGTTCAATCATTTCTCTGTTTTTCTATGCCTCCTGTTCACTCAAGGCTGTGCTTAGCTCCCACCCCCTCCCCCTGAATGAGACCAAATTATTAGACCCAGTAAAGTCCTATTAGGCAGTAAAACCAAAAAAGTCCAATGACCCAGAGCATAACCCCCAAAAGTCCTTTTCCTCTTTGCATAATAAGGTTATTATTTTTGCCAACCTCCAAAAAAGTCCTCACCAAGATCTTTCACCTCAAAAAGTCACCATTAAATTACTAACCCAAAAAAGAGTCCTCAAATTTCAAACGAAAAAGGTCTTTGCACTTCCCCATAACTATTATACCTGGGACCCCCTCCTCCCCCCTCTCCCTGGGGTTTAGTCTCCCAGGGGTTTAGCTGTTTTTAGTCAGTGATATAGCTGCTGTGTTACCCAAGGCTGTGTTTGCTTCTGTGTTACCTTGACTTGTTCTGCACCAGATTTGTTGGAAGTTTGTGATCCTCTTCTGATGGGAGGAAACACTGATGTCAGTGATGGTGAGGAAGAACCTGAATTGAGACCAAAGTTGTCCTACAAAAAGGTAGACTTACAATAACTGCATGCTTGGTAGCAGCACAATCACTGTTGCTCATCATTTTCAGTTTCAATTCTACAGCTCTATATTCGTTGTCATCTATGACAGCTTATTTCAAAATGATGGGGTGTCAGGGAGGCTCTCCATATATTTTCTATATGTTGTAGTTAAAAATTTTCATCCATTTTGAACTTGTGAAAACACAAAGCGTAATGAACAAGGTACAGCAGTGGAACCAGATTTCACTGATCACTGGCTGTACTTTAGTTTTAAAAATGCTGTTCATCAAGGACATTAAACCTACTCTCAACACCCAAGCTGTCAGACTGTATTTGCACCAAACTGTTCACCTAACATTTCATTATTTTAATGATAATTTTTCCTACCTATTTAATGTTCATTTTACCTTTGGAAACTATATCCATCAGACTATCACATTGTTCACTATCTATACTGATTCATGAAAAGCAGGTACCTATAGTTCTTTTCATTGTTATTAGCATTGGTTATAACTAGAGTTTGTATGAGATTGATATTAGTTTTAGTAAGTTATTTATATTAATAATTTTTCTCATGCCTGATGATTGCTTTTTACTGTGGATAAATTAAGTTATTGTATTGTATTGTATTGAATTTTTAGTTTTCATGTTAACTTTTTGACTTGATAATGATGTGAAGAAGTGTCAAAATACAGATGTATGTCGATTTTTATACATGTAGTTTTTCTTACGGATTTTAACAATCTTTTATCATTCGATTTGATCAATCCATAAAATTATACTCCAAATCTTGAATCTGTATCAAAAGATCACAACAAATTTAATGCATTACATCATCCAGATGTCTCATTTCACACAATGTGTATTTATGTCACGCTATGATTTTTCTTTGTTTTCGAAAAAAAATTGCTTTATTTGAACTTCTACAAATGACTCACAGTCTGCCATCCACTCAGTATAAAAAGAGCGTTCTATACTCACGAGTTGGCTCATAGGAGCCTTTGATTTTGTTCAAAATACTAATGGGTATACCGGTATACAGTTTATTTACCATAATTTGAGGTTCTTATAAATTTCCAAAATTCATGTAAATGTTACTGTATGTTTGATAGATAGACAAACTTAAGATAGACAGATTTAAGATTGAGTACATGTAAATCACATTTCAATTAAACGATATAAAAAGCCTGTCTAGAGCTAAGCATCTTACTTGACTTCCTCTTTTTAAATATTATTAATTATTCAGCTGCACATGAATAACAATTTTTCTCTCTCTGCCATATTTATAAAGGCAAAGCAAAGAAAAGAAGAGGAGCACAGCATGGATGAACAGGCAGACTTTGTTAATGGGAGTGATGATGATGATGATGATGGTGATGGTGGTGGCAGTGATATTAATGATACAAGAGACTTGAATATTGACGGTAGATCTGGGAATAATATTGGTTATAATAGCAAGAACAAGGACAATAAAGAGGATAATAATAATGTTGATAGCATTGATGATGACGATGAGGAGGAGGAGGAGGAGGAGGAGGAGGACAACAGTAATTCTCAAAAGTATCTTCCTCCTCATTTAAGAAAGCAACAATCTTCTGAAGCGCAGCGTGAACACTTGAACAGAATAAAACGCCAGATGAAAGGCCTTCTGAACAGGTAAACCTTAAATAGCTTGAAGTTTTGTTTTTGTCAATTCTTAAAAGCTGAAAATCAGATAAGGCAATATATAAGCTCAAAAATAAAGCCACATTTTAATATGAATACCACCATGTTCCTTTCACAGCTTTAAGAGGTTGAAAGGCAAATTTAGATGTCTTTCAACTGTATAGCGCATTATTGATTGATGGGTGCTCTAAACTTAATGTGTTGAAATGTCTTTGTCAAGTTTAAAGAAAGTAGCTTATGTACAGCTGCCCCCTCCCACCCCCCTCACACCCCCCTCAAGGCTAAAAGAAAGAAAATAATCAAAATACAAAATTGGTATGGATGCCCAGGCTTAATCGGCATTTGGTGATGCACATTTAATCTTTTGGTTCATGACTATCCTGACTCATTTGTGGCTAATAATATCCACAAGTAAATTGTTAGTATCACTGACAGATCAAACTGGAATTTGGAAATGTTAGTCTTTGTAGAAGGAGGAAAACTGGAAAACCCGAAGAAAAACGAGAACCAACAACAAACTCAACCCACATACAGTTCACCTCTGGGACTCAAACCCGGGCCATATTGGTGAGAGACAAGTACTCTTACCACTGGACCATCCTGTTCCTCCAAATATTACCATAATTCATTTTGAACAAATTATTGAGTTGATAAGTTTTGTTTGCACTTAATTGACACAGGCTTAGTGAAGGAAACATGTCTGTTATCAGCAGTGAAATAGAAAACCTTTTCATTCACAACAGCAGAAATGGTATGTCAATATTATGCAGTTGAACCTTGTTAATATGCACTGCACTGGAGGGACCACAGGTTGATATGAATGATATATTATTTAATTTTTAATACAGTGCAGGGGTGTAATTCATGAAGCCTCTCTAAATTACTTATACAGAATGATGTATTCCAGGTATTACTTCTTAACAATAGCTTATTGTTATTACAGTACATATAGATAAGGATACATCTTAACTTAAGGTTTGTGAATCCAGCCCCAGTGCAACATATATAATCCCCACAAAGCAGGCATGCTACAACCCTCCTGTTAAGTAAACATGACTAAACCTTGTATAATCTGTATAACAGGAGCAGAAAGTAGCCTTCCATATTGATATAACATGTTTGTATAAAGACACACTAGAGCGGCCTTGTTGAAATGAAGTCCACATTACCTCTTTGGATAAAAGGGACCTTTATAAGATTAGAGTATCAAATTGATGAAATCTTCTCTTGTCCGGTCTCTTTTGCTGACCAGTTGAGAATGAGATTGGTTTGAAAAGTAACACTTTTACCCAGTCTTGTACTCTTACTCTGTTCTTACAGGCCCCTAGTGTTCCCAAAGGAGTTTTGTATATTTTGCTCAGGGCAATCACCTAGAGACCAGAATGCTGAGATCCCTTGAAATACAACGCACCAACAAAATATTCATCTGGAGGGGCCTTTTGATGCAGACTTATCTTGCAAACAGAAGTATTACATGTAAATTCTCATCAATTTTCTCACCAGATATGAACAAAATCCTAAGTGATCTTATACTGGGCTCATGTGTGTCAATATCTGTGATGCCTGATAAACTTTTGATGGAACACATCATGTTACTAGCAGTTCTTACAAGTCACATTGGAACTGAAGTTGGTGAGTCAAAAGACAATATTACATGAGTTATTGTATATTACAATGTATGTAGTGGTTGAAGCAGGGCAAGAAACTTCCACTCGTCTGCTCGTCTGAGACGAGTACTTCTTGATCTCGGACAAGTGGATTTCCAAAGGCACTTGCCCGATGGGACGAGTAAAATTTACCAGGAGAAATTTGTCTCGTTTTTCACTGAGTTCTAAGTTTCCCAAGCATCTCTGGACTCCATAAACTACAGTAACATGGTTTCTGTGAATTTCTGTTTCTGTCCAATGGACAAGTGGAAAGAAAAAACGTTTTTTGCCCTGTGAAGGTTTCAACTGAGCTGCACTTGAGTATATGTTGATGCAAATGCCCTGAACATAAAACTCTTACTATAGATCCTGTACTTGAAATTGCCTTCTCCTCTGCCAAGGAGAGATCACATTACCAGCTGTTTTAACTTTACTTTTTACTGACCACTAAGGGTTGAAACCTTTTTTTTTTTGTTATCACTAAGGCTATGGTTACATGTATATTTCATATTTATTATTTCACTTTGTTTCAAATTAATTGTAACTGCATTGTGGTTAATTTCCAGGAGCCTTCTTTGTTGAAAGACTTGCAGAAGTTTTTGATAACATGCACAGTTGTGAAAAAGATAACTATGGAAAAGGGAAAGAGTGCTTTAATGTAGTGGCTCTGTTTGCACATCTCTATAACTTTAAAGTAAGTGACAGTGTAAGCAGTGTTGTCTATAAAACTAACATGCTTCAGGTTTCCTCTTGGGGATTCATGCAGTGCTGTTATTTTATTAGCATTCATAGCCAACAAGTCTAGTGTTCTCCATATTAAACTGACATCATTTCACAAACGTTGGATGTCATCATGATCATAATATACAATATCTGTCATTTCGGCCTGTTTCTCAGGTGCAGCACTTTCACACGGCCACTCAGTGGTATTTTTGTTGCCTTTTTGGTTTTGTTCTGTTTCTTTGTTTGCTGTTTGACACACCAGAAACCCATAAGTGGGTTGAAACGTGTAACACGCATTCACAGCATATTTGGAAACCCCTCGGTCCCTCAAGATTGCAAGCAAGGCGTTCTAGCGAATTGATTGGTTAATGTTTTTATCTTGATTTTCCAAATATGGCTATAACAACTTCTTTGCAAATTTAATAATCAGAAGCTTGTTTTGAAGCGTACAAGAGACAGTTGCCGTTTCAACCCACTTATGGGTTTCTGGACACACTTATTATGACTTTAATATTTTATTGTTATGTAGCAAAAGGGCCAGAAACTTAGTCTGTAATTTGAATTAGAATTTAATTAGAAGTGGGCACTTTCATACAGCAACAATGAATAGAAAAGAGATAAATATTCACTTTAAAGCAAAGGGATGTTCTTGCAATTTCTTGGAATGACATGAGCGCGGGACTTGTCTATTCCTCATGTGAGTCCACTTATTGCAGATTTCACTGTAGTCTGACCTTTTTCTTTCATGTATCGTAATACATGTAGCTTCCTGACATTATTACTGAATTCTCTTATTTATTCTCACATTGCACTCTTGGAACATTTTTCTTGCAGATTATTCACTGTTGTCTTGTTTATGACATCATTCGCCGCCTTGTGGATACGTTTACTGAGCAAGACATTGAACTTCTGTTACTGCTACTAAAAAGTAAGAGAAGGAAACAACTTTAACATTTTAATTTATGTGTGATGTGAATCCTCGTTCCCTTTTTTTCTCTGTGGTCCGAAAATAGAACCTAAAATGACTTCCCACCTGAAAATGATGCCCAAAATTCATCAAACTAACCCCAAAATGGTGAATGCATTTCTTTGCATAATTGACGAAAAACTAAAGCATAAGAACAAATTGCTGGGCTTTTAGAGATGAAGAAGCCTTCTTAACTTTTCTGTTATGTTTTTGTTTATGTGTATCATTAAATCTGCTCATACCGTATATCCAAATTTAATTTGCCTACAATAATTGTTGCCTTTTACAGGTACTGGAGCAGAGATCAGAAGAGATGATCCAGTATCCTTAAAGGTGCATGTTTTATCACCCCACTTAAACTGGAAGTTTTCCCCCATAACATGTCTCATGAGCACATGAATGTTTTAAATCATCTGCTAGCTGTTTAGTAACAGACATGCCATCACATTTCAGTAGTCATTCACTATTTGTGATGAGCACATTACATAAAGCATGCAAAGGTTAAATTTAAAATGATGACTCCAGCCACAAAATGTTAGCTTGATAACAAACACAGAGAAGTAATTTCACAGTCTGCTCTCAGTTTAGCTATTAAAGATAAATTGGTTTCAATGTTGTCCAGTTTAAACCATTGACACTCTTTTGTGGCTTTTTCAGTAAAACGTCCTGGGGACCGGTTTGTATGTGTTTGATCTTAGGCTGTCTTTTTTTTTTTGGGAGAATCCGAAATTGGATTTGTGATCTCAGATCATATGGATTCTTGCATGAACTGATCATTTGACATACAAAGGGACATGCAAAGGGACCTATTTTAACTCGCATGTGTTTTTCTCTCTGCTTCAACAAATAATTTTCAAAATATACAGTGGAATACCGATTTTTCAAAGCCTCAATTTTTGGAACCTTCCGATTATTCAAACCAAAACTAGTTTCCCTTGGATTTGATTTCAGTCAATGCCACCATCGTTTATTCGAACTCCCGGTTTTTCGAACCAATTCCGTTTCCCTAGGAGATTCAAAAAATTGAGATGATATAAACCATCTGTCTGTCTGTCTGTCTATCTGTCGGTCTGCCTGCCTGCCTGCCTGTCTATCTGTCTGCCAGTCTGTCTGTCTATCTGTCTTGTCAGATGAACTATTTTCGAATTCATTTCCGAAAAAGCACTCAGATCACGGATTTGCAGTTTCCAAAGGAACGCAAAATCCAAAAACGGATTTAATACCGTGGCAATTAGGAAAGTCATGCACAGAGAGAAAACGAAAAAGCAAAGCATTTCACATTTGTGGATCCTACTCCTTGTGCTATTGATATCTTTCAAATTGGCTGGGCAATCAAAACTGTGAACACTTGAGTTAAATAAACTCATAGAACTTTCAAACTGTTTTTGCAATACGTAGGAAATACATTTTTGATTGGATTCTGTCACAAATGCACCAATTGAAATACCGCAAAAATACATACTGCGTATAAATCACTTTACTTGCTTACTTTTTGAAGAAAATAATCAAAACATACCAGTCTCGCTCTCTAATACATCCAAAATAGCAAAATTATCAGCTGAATACTGCTCATTGACCACCTGTACTTTATTCAAATCAGTTCCCAGTGGAACGCTTGGATTTCAAATTCAAAAAAATCCAGATTTGGGTTATCCCATCGAATCCTCTCTCAGAATGGATTCATTGGATTTGAAATCCTTTTTAGGATTTGTCCAAAGAACAGAAAATCAGTTTTGACCAAAGGAATGCAACCTTAAAATCCGGATTTAGATTTGATCTGAAGAATCTCACCGAAGTATGGATTCAACGGATTCTTGATCTGTTTTTTGGATTTTAGTTTTAAAAAAATGTACAATCCTTTTTTTGGATTGAAGAATCCGGATTCAGATTTTCCAAATAAAGCGCAGCCTAAGCTTCTGTAAGATATTCATGTTTGTTGTAATTTCCGTTAACTTTAGGATATCATCCTACAAATCCAAGCTAAGGCGGCTTCTGCACCCAACCTGAATAGCAAGTAAGAGTGTGCTGTCTCTTGTTATAACTGGTGCATGATATAGCAAGCAAGTGACCACTGATAAATTAATATACATGTAGATCATACAGTTGGTAAAAAAATGCAAATACAAAAAGGGATAGTATTATGATGCAAGTCAACCAGTTGAAATGAAGAGTCTGTTAAATATAATGAAGAGCGTTCTCTTAATCTTTAAAATGCCCCATCTGCAAACTAACACAGTTACTTTACCTGATAATTAAAAAATGTTGTTCACCTGCATACTTAGAAACATCTGCTACAAACATAACACCAATTGAATAATAACAATTTAATTTTCTTGTTTTCCATCTTCTTCTTTAGTTCTAGAGTTCGTTTCATGTTGGAGGTCATATCCAATCTCCGCAATAATAACTTGAGGAAGATACCAGGCTATGACCCTTCCAGAATAGAACATCTTAGAAAGGTTCTGCGCTCAGTCATTAGAGATTCAAGTAAGTTGATTCACGAAAAACAGAATGGTACCATAACTGCTGATATTCAATAGTTTATGTTGCATTCTCGGAGGGGGTAAAGAGTCCTTCTCTCAAGCGATAGATCACTCACTCAGTCTATTTGGACAGATTTCACCACACAATACCCAATTCTCTTTAATGTGATTCATAAGCAGGCATATATTGTTTCCGTGTGACAGAGCTAATAAACAACACATTGGCTGAAATTATTCAGCAGAAAACTTTCGACCTTTAAAGCAAGTATTAGTCTAGGAATGATGATGTTATTAAACATCCAAATCCAAAACATTAGCGCCACTTCATGTCTTATTCATTGAGTGTTTTTCTGTGAGACCAAGAGTCACTGATTGGCCATTCTTTTGTTTTGTTATGAATTAGCGCACAAAGTATGGAATAAGATGCACAGTTTATTCTCAAGTTCGCATGTTAGACCTATCCTATACCGCCATTTTGTGTTTGCTAGTGACATCTTTTAGTTTAATAAACGTGACAAAATGCTGATTTTTTTATTATCTCGTCTTAAATTTGATGTACTGTGTTCCAGGCCAGGCAGCCAGTAACCAGCTTAAAATCTCTTTAGAAGACTTACTGAAACCAGAAACAAAAGGTGAGTTGTGATTAGTTATGTGTTAATTGTGCCTGCAAATCGCCAGAAAATCGTGTAAACCACATGTAAGCAATAAAATCACAAGGTATATTACCACATTGATTACAGCGTCATTTAACAAATTGTAAAATAATATATAGCAATCTAAAGCAACAGCAATATGAAACAGTCCAACACGGATCTTATGTAGCGCAGTCACAGGAACTCTAGAAGTCTTTGACGTTCTAGACGAGACTAAAATATGCCAAGGATCAAAGTTAAGCCGTGATATTTTTCATGGCCCACGATAACCAGTGAATCTTGTAAAGTAACCGTTTTTATTAAGATCCGTGTGAAGTGTAAATTTGTCCTTGTAGGCCGCTGGTGGATTGCAGGCTACTCCTTGTCAAGAAGATGTGGAAGTGAGTATGTTGCGACATCTTCTGCTCAAATGGAAAACTCCAAGCTGTTAGAACTGGCCCGCAAACAACGCATGAACACTGATGTCAGAAAGAATGTGTTTCTTGTTATGATGACAAGCGAGGTAAACAAACTTGAACCACTCCTTTTGTGTTTGTTGGTGAAGAAGTTTAGAAAGGCCTCTGTAATTTGTAAATCACCGCTTACATCTTTTACACCTTCATGTATTTTGTTGCTGTATAGCTTGACTTGTCTCTTTGTTGCCATTTGTAGGATTATATTGATGCATTTGAGAAGCTCCTGAGATTGAATCTAAAAGACGTCCAAACCCGGGAAGTAATCCATGTTCTTATTGACTGCTGCGTGCAGGTACACACAAATTCACAACCTCCTTTGTCATTCAATGTGATGGGATTTTCATTATTTTACATCATATGGTTATTGTTTGTAGGAGAAGACATACAATCCTTACTATGCTTATCTTGGCCAAAAGTTCTGTGAATACAGCCGCAGTTATCAGGTCAGGTACCCTTCGTAATTGTCATGTCCATGCAGTGAAACGCCGTATAAACTTCTGAGAATATTTGTCCTGATAAGTTTTTCATTTAATAAAGGTGGCTCCAAGTAGTTTTTTTTTTTTTTTTTTTTTTTTGGGGGGGGGGTCACACTTCCCTTTTTGAATGCGCTTATACATAATCTTACTTAAGCTCAATGAATCTGAATTTGATACCAGATGTTAGGCTTGGATGATAGTTTTGGGCAATGCTCTTTATACGCTAATCGGCGTTTCCATAGCAACGGTAAACAAACATGGCGAAAAACAGTTTTTCCTAATTATCTTTCGATTTTGGGGTACCCGCGACAAGCGAATAAATGCGGTATAATCTACACAGTGTAGCACACTAAATGGGAAAATTTCAAACAAATTAAACTGTTCAATTTTGCATAATTCGCTAAAACATTTTCAACACGTGTTTTTTCATGTTTGAAATATAAGCGGTCAAAACATTCCATAGGTCTCACAAATGATCATTAAATTACCACAGAAAGTTTGCTCAGACTAAAATTATTACTCCCTGCAAATAGCTCTGACTAACTCCTCGACAATAAAGAGGTCGAGCTTTTCATTTGAATGACCTTCCTCCAACCATTGGTGTCCTTCATCACTTCGGGGAGCGCCTCTCTCGTTAGTCCTGAATCTTCCTCTAGCAGGTCAATATAGGTCTTGGCTGGACGTCCCCTAGATCTCTTACCATGTGATGGCTCCCAGAATAACAGTTGGGAAGCTACCTCTTTCTTACTCCTCCAACAATGTCCGCTAAATCCCAGCCTTCTCATGCGTAGTGTAGTCGATACAGGTGGAATATCGCCATATAGCTGCTTGTTTGTGATGTGATCTCTCCAACTGACATTTAGTGCAGCCCTGAGCATCTTTGTGTAACAACCATCTAATCGCTGTTCAAAAGCTTTAGTCAGTGTCCAACTCTCGGCACTGTACAGAAGAACACTTTCGACAGTTGCCCTGAAGAATCTTAGCTTGAGATTCCTAGTAAGGTCGGATTTCCAAATCGGCTCCATTTTATTATATTGTAATTGTTAACAAAACTAGATCATTATTTTTAGGTCTTCTTTGATACAAATGTGTTTTGACTTTTCAAAGTGAGACTAGAATCTGTTGACGTAGCCTCTTTCAATTTATAGTACTGCACACCTTCCCATTTGCAGAAAAAAAAGGTTTCGAAGTTTCCTGCTATGTTGCTAAGTGAAATAATTAGTAATGTAACCTAACACTTTTGATTCTTTCAGGTCACTTTTCAGTATTCCTTCTGGGACAAGTTTAAAGTTGTTAGCGATTTGGCTTCTCACAGTGTTAATAACCTGTCACGTCTCATGTCTCACCTCATTGCCACAAGAGCGTTATCTTTAGCCATTCTTAAGGTACTGAAAATAGATCACTATTTTGATCATACAAATGCTTTTCATCCCGTTATCCAACAGTTTTTTTTTTTAAATTGGATTTGCAAAGGCTTGTTCCTTCCTGTTGTTGTAGCAGAAATTGTTATACAAAAAATATAAAAATATATAAACCTCATTGATGACACTCACCTCCGAACACAAGGAACGGGAATGGACGTCAAACGTCCACATATATTCCTTTATAAACTGCTTGCTGAAAATGGTTTACAGGAAAATATTGTCATGTTTTCAGAAATCACTGTTTTTGATGATTGCAAAAATATCCTTTTTTAGTAAAAGTGTTGCGGCCGATTGTATGTTGCGCATGTGAGTTCTTCATGTCATATTCCCTAATACGGATACATATGAACGTAAAAAGTTGCATGTCATTGATTTTCAATTGTGTTAACAATCATTTTAAAAGTATTACTTTACAATAATGTTTTAAACCCACCAAAAGGCTGATTATTATTTGTAGGTTGTAAACTTTGTGGAGCTCGACAAGCCGTCTGTTCGACTTTTTACCAGCCTATTTCGTCGTCTTTTACTGGATTATTCAACAGAGATAATAAGGTTGGTTTAGAGTTCGGCGTTAAACTTCAACCTTAACAGCTAGCAAAACATCCTTGGATCATCTTGTCGGTCTAAAAGGAAGCAAGAAACCTTGGAAATTGACAATGTGACAGTACAATAACAAACACGCACACGCACACGCACACGCACACGCACACGCGCACAAACACGGTTTAGGGGTGAACCAATAGATTTTTTAACGGAGGGGGGGAGGATTTTGAAAAAAAGAATAACCTACAACTGCGGACGCCCGACTTCAGGTTTTGTTTTTTTAGCAAAAAAATCCTGCAACGACAAAACTAAATGAAAAAAATTTGAGCACAGACATCTTAGGTAAATTGAGAATGTTTTGTCCTCTCAACTGAGTTGTATGACAAGTTCCTAAGTGGTATTAGATCATGCACGCTGGCGGGACAAGGACCTTTAATAATTAATCTAAAAATTGAGCCAGCAATCTTGTATGCCCGTTACACGGGCAGTGTTGGTTGCTTTTAGCAAGTCCCTGTAAGGAGTACCAACACAACATGCTACAAACAGAAAGGTGGAAACATTTACCATCATTATATAAATGAAACACTGGCTATGATAACTCCTGCCTGAAGCTACTCACTTCAAGATGAATAGACTTCAGGCCCACATACAGACAATCGTTTGGCTTGTACACTCCCCAGGCTTAGGTCTACCGCGGGAAAACAGAGTGCGCAATGCGTCGTGCGAAGGATGCAAACCACGACCCAAAACTCCACGCGCACCGCGCTAGAATAAGTAAGTAAGACTGGGACGAGTCATCTGTGAAAAACATTAAAATATTGGCAATTGCTGAAATGTGACTCAGTCCGCATTATCTTTGATTGGTTGCTAGTGGCGACGCGAGTCTAACTGTTGTGTCATAGCCAGGTGGCAGGTGCTAAAAAGAGGAGGAGAAGGGAGGATTTGGGGCCCACGCGCGCAAAGACGGGAGGGAAGGTACCAGCCACCCTGAAAGGTACTCTGCGCGCTCATTTTATTTCTTTTCTTTTATTTTCACAGAAATGTTTTTGAAAGAATTTCTGCTGTGCAAGAGCTGGCTTCCCTTCGTCAAAGCCTGCGAATTTTTATCAAACATTTTGTTGGAAAAACTAAGAGTTTAAAGACCGGTAAAGACAGTGTTGATTTGGAAGGAAGGCTGAATCTTGTGGATGGTATTATTGGCGCTTCCGACCTCATCAAATTGTAGACTCATGTTCTCTTGCTAACACACGAAATGTTACAGAAAGGCCATGAGGAGCATTTTTATTTCTACAAATAATTATAAATTGTACCACCGTCATGCTCACGCCTATAGAGTATGTAACATTGTGTACTTCGCAATAAAAGCCCTTGTATCGCGAGGTATGTCAATCACGTGTTTGTTGTGTGAGTGGCTTTCAATTGGATGTCAAAACCTAAGTAATCCCTCTGGCCAAACCCAACAGATGCAGACAATCTAATGAACCAATTAAGTCGAAGTAAATACATGTAGCGGGCATTCAGCGGTAAAAAAGCGTGTGAGGAAGTCATCATTGGTCTTGACTCTGACTCCACTAACACGAGACATTTACTGTGAAATAGTCTTTTTAGAATAAGTCAGTCAGTCATCTAATGAATGTATCCTAATGACAATTCTGTCTATTCTCCTGATCCTTTAAAATTACATTTCACATTATATTTCAAACGTTCAGAAAATTTTGCCACGCCCGCTACGAAAAGACACTAAAAACCACCCTTTAGATATGGCCAAAAAAATGTGGAAACGTATTCCCCATATAAGTGCAGTGGTACTGGACCTCGGGGGAAAAGGTACAAAAACTGATAACATTACTTTATACTTTTTATTTCCCAACGTATTTAAGGCAACGTTCGAGAAGACTGACCGACATAGAATGATAAATATCTCCCGCCAAAGCCTTAAATAGTCCCGCGATGTCCCATGACGACACGCAAGCCTCTTTATCGTGCCGTCAGAATAATTTCTGACAAGTTCGTTCCTACGTCACACAGATGACGTCAGAAATTACGTTTCACTAGTGTTGGTACCCCGCGCTGTAAGCGTTGTTATGTCCAACTAAAACAAAGCGCGAATCGTTGAAATGTTCAACTTAAAGGAGAAGTATCACGGGGATTTGGTGTCATTTAAAAAAGCAAAAAATGTTATTGTATGATCAGAAACCGAAAAATAAAGCTCCAATGGTGTGATAAATTATCACAAAATATATCAAAACTGTTGATGAGTGTCTCTAGTTATTGACGGACTGGGTCTCAATGAATTGCAACTTGAAAAACGTTAGCCTAATTTTTTTCAAGTTGTCACATTTTCGTCTCCAAATGGACTGGAACAGACCATAATTTGTTCCTCTTTCAAGAATTGGTTGATTCCACTCTTTTGGTGTTTTAGCATTATTTTATGAATAAGTTCAGGTGTTGTGAAATGGCTTTGACCAAAAACATCAACATTCCCGTGAAAGCGCGAAGCGTTGTACTGTTGCGTGGTAATGCCCAACATTCATTTTATGGCAAGAGTGTAGTACCCCTTGACAATTTTTGTTCTGCTGGTAAATTGTTGCGGCTTAATTTTCGCGAACTTTGGCGATGCGGAAATAGACCTTAATTAACATAAATATAAACGAAGATTAGTCATTTGGGTAACTTCTGTTACGAGACAACTCGTGGATACGAAACAACCCTCAGATCCTTAACCACAGTTAGGTATGACGCCACGTAACTTGAGACTAAGGGCCTGGTCGCACTACAGTCGAAACCAAAAATTAGCCCGTGCAAAATGACATAAAAACATTCCACAAAAAGTGTGTCCCACCGGAGCGGTTTCTTTTCCGGTTTTACTCGATTTTTGCACGGCGGATTTTTGTTTTTTGACTGTAGTGCGACCAGGCCCTAACTTAAGTTAAACTTTAGTTACATCGTAGATGTGACCGCAGCCAATATCTCGTTACACAAAGTTGCACGAGATTGATATGAACAATGTTTTAAACAAAAGAAATTGCTAAAATGATAACACCAGTCCACAAATTGAGGTTAATCCTTTATTTAAACATGTCACATGAGCTTCAAGTAATACTGCAAGATCAAGTCAACATACTCGAGCACCAATCACATTCAGTACATGGTTTTGCCATTCTGGTTGAACAAACCTTCTAGAAATTACAATGTTAAATGAAAAATGCTTATTTATTTCACACAATATATATTTACAAAGCAGGATTCATCTGTCAATATATTAATACTCATTAAATATCTACATTTACATTATCATAATAAGATTAGTTATTTCCTTTAATCGATTAACACAATCAGAAGCTAAAACCTTACATAGGAAATCAGGTGTGCTTACCATAAGTAATGGTCCTAGTAAGAACTAGGCAACCTAACGGCAAGGAATGCAGAATTGTGATAATTGTGATATTGTCGCTAAAACATGAAAATCTACCATAACTTAACCAGGTAGTGCATTTATTTCTCTCAAGTTTACTAATTGGTTCCCTTTTAGTGAAAACTATTCTGAGTTTTAAGGTGGCTCCCAACAGTTTCCAGCACTTTCCAAGAATTAGATTTTGATGGATCATTAAAACCACTCTTTATCAGTTGATGCTACAATCATGATATCAAACGAATGCCCAGTGATTGGTGAACACGTTATCATTTTTGTGACACAATATGTTACTATAGAAATAGTATAACGTGCTGAAAACACCCTTAATTTCAGCTTTAGGTGCTAATAACTCAAAAATGACTCGGTGAACCCCATTTTGTATTGTCGAATTTTGATCAGTAGGATAAGATGCAACTTTTGGCAAATTTTAACAAAATTCTGTAGATGGGGTTCCGAGCCACCTTAAATTTTCGAAAATTTAAGGTGGCTCGGAATATCAACTGCAGAATTTTTTTAAAATTTGCCAAAAGTTTCATCTTATCGTATTAATCAAAATTCAACAATAAAAAATGGGATTCACCGAGTCATTTTTGAGTTATTAACACTTAAAGCTAAAATTAAGGGTGTTTTTAGCACGTTATACTGTTGCTATAGTAACATATTGTGTCACAAAAATGATAACAACGTATTCACCGATCATTGGGCATTCGTTTGATATCATGATTGTAGCATCAACTGATAAAGAGTGGTTATAATGACCTATCGAATTCTAAGTCTTGAAAAGTGCTGGAAACTGTTGGGAGCCACCTTAATGCAACAAAAATTCTATGTGGGAAACATGTAAAATTAGAAGCCTTTCTTGGCCATTGTTTTGGAGTTTCACGATTGGATGAAATCTTGTAGCACAAAAGAAACATCACTTTCAAAATACAGTTCCAGTACATTTTATTTAAAAACCATGTTGTCCATAGGTTGATGCATTCTCAGTAAAAAAAAGCTAAACAATCTTATGTGGGGAAAGCGAAATGCCGTGGAACAATAGAGCATTGCCTAGTTCTTACACGCATTGTTACTTAGTCTAATTTCTCAAACTCATTAACAATTCATCAACTTTCAACAAAGGAATATTATTTAGCACAGAGAGAAGGTATTCAAACACCCAACTCCTTTTTTCAATCCACTTCCGGTGTTTGGATGTCCTGATGAACCAGTCTTCTACCAGTATCAACGGACAAACCAAAAGATAAATCATCCCCTCCCGTTGCGCACTGTCTGTGAAACTTGTTTTTCCATCCGAGTATATGGTAAGCAACCTTATCTTCCTTGTTATTAACCGTGTTAAATATTTGTTACATACTTGTGTTTAAAAAAATACGGCACCCCGCTTCACAGCTTTGCAGGTGTAGGACAAATAAACTACTTCCACTTTCAGTTATTAATAAGGTTGAGTAGAAATGAAAAGACGATATGTGGGCATAAAAGCATCTGATAATTCTGAGTCCAGTATTCAGAGTAACCATATGATGCCAGTCAAACTTGCAAATGATTAAACTCTTTGACCAAACTTGCACATAGCCCTATACAAACCACATCTCCCTTCAGCCAGAAGGCAGATTGTCTTATACTACAAACAGGCCAACACGGCAAGTTACGAGACACACTACCGGCTGTTATTGAAAAGAGCTAAAAATTGGTAGTTTCTAGGTGTTGCGGATGGTGTGATCACCAAATGACGTAAAACAAAATATTCAAGACACTGAACAATACCCACACCACAACACAAACATAACCAACAATGGCTTCCGCAACACCAAGAAACACCCTAAAAATTTCCAGTATCACTCTTCAAGAAATGACCCTGTTATCGATCAAACCTTATCATCGTTAAGTCTTCAAATTAGATCCTTGTAATACCGCTAGTTAAACTTTGTCTACCAGAAAAACTAACACTGATTAATATACATACAATGCACTAAACATGTTGGAATTTTCTTTTTACAATATAGCAGTAATTCAGGTTGGAACAAGTTCAAAACCCACATATAAATATAATAAAAGATGAGCTCCTTGGTTCACCTTTACTAAGGTAAAATGTTTTTAGAATCACACACTAATTTGATATATTAAAACTTTCATTTTTTGGAATCGCTTAAAGATGCGACACAAATCTGTAATCATCCTGTTCATTGGAAAGATTATTGAATAATTGCATTCTTTATACTTAGTAAAATCTGTCAAAAATAAATTAGGTACCGAACTAAGGTATTTAAACTGTAAATAACGCAGCAACGAACGTTAGAATGTACGTTGTAAATCATTAAAATTAATATAGACTAAAAGAAGAGAATACTGAGCTAATAAAAATCGGATCTAATTATTCTATTTTATGATTCTTAAACTAGCATTTTTAACTCCATATAACCTCCCACACACTTCAGCGTATTATAAAACCACGCCGGTGTCCTTTCGTACATAAAAATCGTCTCTTTACACATTGCAGTTTGCAACTTTACTTAATTAGTACTACTAAGTCTACCCTAAGTTAGCGTTAAGAATTTGGATAAAACTACATAAATAAAGCGAATGTGACACATAAGAGTTATGCATTTTACTGTACATGCTATGTCTTACAGACCTTCCGCCCACCCGTCCTAATTTTTTATACATACGCTTTCTTTTAATGCCTGATAACTAAATAGCGATGATAGTTATTTACATTAAACGTACATTAAAGATAATAAAAATGACTTTCAGAGCTAACTACACTGTCAATTACTAAAACAAGCCAAACAATTCTATACTTTTCCATCACATGATAAGTCGTCGTTCTAAGAATCACAATAATTGACTTGTCAAAACAAATTGAAGGCGACAACTCAATTTGTGTTCAAGACCTTACTTTTGGACCGACATTTTCTCTCTCCTGTCAATCAAAATCATTTACGTCACATACAAATTTGAAATGAATACCATGTGATTCCATTTTTTGGCGGGCATGATGGATTATCAAGGACAGAATTTTTGTTTTATCCCTGCGCTCGTTTACATGACAGCTCGCAGCTCGGAGAAGCATAATACAAAAAAAAATACTCTAGCAAAAGGAAAACCAGTGCGTTTTATAATAAATATTATTTTACATCAAAACCACTGGTGAGAAAAAAAGCCGCCAGCTGGTAGCCGCACTAACTTGACTGGTCTCCCTCTTTACCAGTCATCCAGTAAGTGACCATCTTGCCTTTACCTTTCACAGCCACTAAACCACGGCATTCAAAAGTGTAACCACGAATAGACAATATGTTATACACACTTTGAGTGACCTGTAAAAACAAAAAGAACCAGTTTCACGCATGCTTTCTTTCGTTTCGACTTTCCGAAATGGGTAAAGGATTTATTAGAAAGCAGCTTTTATAATAAAATGCTTTAGTACGCTATAAATTGATACCACACCACTGCTTTTCATACTGATAAGGAATCATTACAACGCCTCCTCCAATGCTTTCTCTTTCTCTACATATTATTCATTGTTCTCACTAGGATTTTGCCTTGGGGAGTCGCAGGCCCCCTCTGCTGAAAAATAGGGGCCCTGTAAGAATATTAGAGGGACAAACTCACTCCAAAAGATCTGTTACATGAAGTACCTACCTGATCCAACATGGCGGACAAGATGTTTACGATTTGATAGCGATGCTTACGCAAACCTTCACCACGTACGTGTGACCAACGAGGGTAAAGGCAATAAAATTAAAGGCTTTACGTAATGCTCCACATAAGAACGATAGCAAACTTCATTGTTCTGCGGCATTGGCTCTTTCCCACATAGAATATCTTTGATTTCAAGAATAGAGGAGGAGCTGATGGTTAATAATTATATTTCATTATAAAAATAAAGAAAATCCATTTGCGTCAGATAAATTTTAGGAAATATTCGTGCTTAACCAATCAGAATAGCAGAAGACAATAGCTAATAATTTTGCTTCTTTGATGAAGTTTCCCAAATACAATATCTTTTAAAACTTGCATGTTGTGCGATTGGGTCCCAAATTACTTGAAACCTTAAAAAAAAAACGACAAAATGCACCTTGAACCTTAACTTTTTAGCGGTTTTTGAGTCTAGGCCAATGAGATCACTAGTTGTAACAATGAAACAACTTGACATTCCATCCTGCATTGCCGTTCAGTGCTATCCTTCTTATGCGGATCAATACTTAAATTTTTGATAAATGTTTTTATTCATTTGAACAAGCAAAATGCTGGGGTGTTCGATTGACCATTAAACTACTCATAAACTTTGACTCGAAGCTTGCTCCTGCGCCCTAACGGGCGCATCTTCTTGGCTTTTGATGCGCCATCTCAATTTTTTTTGCAGGAATCCTGCAAGGCCGCGGCCTGGTGAGAACACTGATTATTGACTTGTTCAGTGGCATTAATCAGTGCTAATATGAATCCAATTTGTGCGCCGCCAAAACCAGTGTCACATTACACTGTGCCGTAAATTCGCTTGTCATCCTTTCTACGTAATTTCTTGGCCATTGTTTTGGAGTTTCACAATTGGATGAAATCTTGTAGCACAAACGAAACATCACTTTAAAATAAAGTTCCAGTACATTTTATTTAAAAAACATGTTGTCCATAGGTTGATGCATTCTCAGTAAAAAAAAGCCTTAATCTTATGTGGGGAAAGCGAAATGCCGCGGAACAATAAAGCATTGCCTAGTTCTTTCACGCATTGTTACTTAAAACACGAACAAGAAAGAACAAAAGATCCGACCTGAATATGGCTAGCCTTTCCAGTGCTGTACATACGGCTGGCTACATTCACTGTATCACCCCAGATATCATACTGCGGTTTATGGGCACCAATGACACCAGCAACAACAGGACCAAAGTTTAAACCTGAAATCAAATAAACACCTTGTATTGACTTTTCTTCGTGTTATAATATGTAACTGCTATAGCCCAAAGAGGTTTTAAAACAGTCTCCGACTCTGATACATTAGCCAATAACAATATGGTCAAATCAAGATACGCGCAAAAATTTGTTGGGCTAGTAACCGTGAGACGACTTGCGTACTGACGACGCAAGGAATTGTTTTTTTTTTTTTTTTTTTTTCAATTAAGTCGCATAATACACGAAAAAGTAAAATTTCTTACTACATATCTGAAGTAAGCATGTACATTGTCTTCTGTCTACAGGTAATTTTTTGCTCATAGAGCCATTTTCAGTTGAGCTTAAAACCAAAGTGAAACTAATGACTCTGGCAAACCACAACAGACAATCCAATGAACCAATCAATGAACTCAAAGGAAATACACAGGTAGCCGGCGGATCCAAGCACAGTCACGATTGGTTTTGGTTTTACTTCTGATTGGTTGAGAAAGTGGCGCAAAATTTTTTAGCCAATCACAAAGCATGGCATTGCTAAACCAAAGCAATTGCAAAATTTCTTTTGACACTTAAAAACAGTTCTAAGCAATTTCGCTTTTATGTCCAAGTGGATATAATATGGGCCGCGTCACGCGAAAAGGACCCGGACGACATGACACGTGATTTCAAGTAATTTGCATTTGAAATCAGCTGCTCAAAATCACGGAAGCCTTGCGGTATGTGCATTCAAGGCGCGATTTTTACGGTTTAATTTTTATTTCTGGACTTTTTTCGCTTCCATTATATTATTTAGGGATTGAAGTGGGCAAAAAAGCTGTAAACTCAACGTCGTCCGGGCCCTTTTCTCGTAACGCGGCCCATATCATACACTTGTTTTACAAAATGTGAGCTTTTTCAGGCCCTGGCCTGTTATACATACTGTAGCAGTGTTATACATACTGTAGCAGTGTTATACATACTGTAGCACTGTTATACATACTGTAGCGCTGTTATACATACTGTAGCGCTGTTATACATACTGTAGCGCTATTATACATACTGTAGCGCTGTTATACATACTGTAGCACTGTTATACATACTGTAGCACTGTTATACATACTGTAGCAGTGTTATACATACTGTAGCACTGTTATACATACTGTAGCACTGTTATACATACTGTAGCACTGTTATACATACTGTAGCACTGTTATACATACTGTAGCACTGTTACACTCACCAACTTTCATTTTGAAGTCATTAAAAGAGTGCAAATTGATGTCTGCTAGTTTCTTCTTCATAGCCATTGCAAAGTCAGCCATTGTTACAATATGACTGAGTGTTGCCAGCTTCTCCTAAAGAATGTTAAAAAGATCCTAGGTTAGCAAATTTGTTGTTCGGGCGATCAGTGCTCATAATGATAATAAATAAAAGTTTCGAAACTGACCTGTTAAAAATTTTATAAAAAGTTTAAAAGTTTTTCTAAATTTTCGGTCGCTCACTGCGGCCTTCATCAGAGAATGAATGATCAAGAGTATACCTACCAATTGTCAAGGATTTTAAATAACTTGTTTCCCACAAAAAAAAAAAAAAAGATCATTCATTCTCTGATGAAGGCCGCAGTGAGCGACCGAAAATTTAGAAAAAACTTTTAAACTTTTTATAAAATTTTTAACAGGTCAGTTTCGAAACTTTTATTTATTATCGTTAGCAAATTTGTTGACGTTTATTTCAATTATTTCTGACCAATCAGATGCAAGATAAATAAACCACATTAAGCAAGTATCAGTTAATTCGTAGATAATAGGTAAAAATTATTTCCACTAGACACCATATACATGTAAAAGCTTTTCAGGCTGTCTTGGATAAATGCAGGTTTTATTTTGAAGGATTTTACTGTATCTTTTAACAGAAAGGTATTTTTGGTCTAATTGTAGCCCATTATCCAAGTCACTACTTTACAATGTGTGTGGCATACCCAAATGCCACAAATGCTTGCAATCACAATTTGGAAATTATCTTTACATGTAAGTCAATCTTTACTGAGCTTTTCAATAACATGCGGAATCTCAAATTCAAATCACCACCAACGGTTGCGTTTTTTTCCTGCCGTCCAGGCGCGTACCTGCCTTTAAGCAAATAAGCACGGGCTTACAGGCCGTTCAGACGGTATAACTTTTTTAAAACTGTTGTATTAGAACGAGTCACAAACTCGGCTGCTCGACTAAGCTGTGATCCAACTGTAAACTTTTTAGTGTAGACTCGTTGAAAGGGGTATTTACAAGAGCATTACTCGATCACAACTCGCTCTACGGCCAGAGGCCGGACGTAACGTCCCGTCGTTTGACAAGTAAGGTCTGGTACTTTCACACGAAATAATTATTTTCTTAAGTGTAAATAAATCGGATGGTTTTGTGTTTGTTTATGAAACAGAGTTGAGCCTTATGTTGCTCACTTAACACTAATTTTAAAAATTTCCCAGGGGACAGGGGGGGAGGGGCCTCTCCTAAAAGTCTGTGCCCCATCAAGGCCCTTGCCGTCAATCAAATTTTCGGCGGTTTCCGATTACTTTCGAGCGTTTTCGTATCGTTAGTGAAAGTTAACATAGTTCGTTCGTAAGTGAAAATGAAACATGGTTCGTAAATACAAAACATCACTGCGTTGGAGATTCGTTTTTCTACGCGCGAGTCATCATCTCTCGCCGCAGGAAATTGCCCGGCTTCTGAAAGCGAGCAAAATATTTGTGTACGGCAGCAGCAAATGAAAGTATTTAAAAAGCCTAAAGCATAAAGCTTTCCCAGTAAGATTTCAGAGAGATTTGCGCCTTTCGATCACAGTTATGAATTTTTTCTCTTCGCTGATGGTATTGACCTTTTGATCTCGGCGGATTATCTCTCAAATTGAATTATTTTATTTATTGATGCCGTTGTTTGGTGGCTCACTTTTGTTGCAAGATAAATACTTATCGGCTAAAGTTTGTTATCACTTTGTAAGTGCTAGGATCGTTAAATTTCTCAGGCCGTGATTTAGTGTCTAAAGTCTGCCGTGTGCCAGACTTGTCAGAAAGTGTTTCCCATCATGGATAACCGATATAGGAGTCTTAGGTCCGAGTCTCAAAATGCCGTAGTCTACAATTCCACTGCAGTGAAATCATGAATTCTTGTAATAACTTTTAGCTCCTTAGTTAGTTCTGTAGTTGAGTAGTGTGTCTCAGTGGAGCTGGGATAAACCTTCGTGGTTTTGTAAATAGCGTTTGATTTGGCTTCCAACAAATAATCTGCAGCAGCATCACGGTTGCTGTTTTGTAAATCTCACGGATGCTAGTAAATTCTTACGTTCTTCTAAGCAAGGAATGAGATAATTTAATGTCCTAAGGATTTACAAAACAGATTTATGCTTTAGGCGTTTTAAATACTTTTTTAAGACGAGTGGGAGTCGTGTTCAGCCTGTCTCTTTTTATACTACTTTATAAAACGCTCGGAAGTAATCGGAAACCGCCGAAAATATGATTGACAGCAGGGAAAACGCAACTATGGTGGTGATTTGAATTTCAGATTACGCATGTCATTGAAAAGCGCAGTCAGTGATCATTAAATAATTTCCACAAGACAATAGTGTTACCGTTTCTACTAAGTTATTATTTTGTAAAGGTTTTCTATTTGTAATGTAATTTATGGTGCCCCTGCCTTGAATGGCTACATGTAGCATGCTAACTGCACAGTAAGGATGGCTACATGTAGCATGCTAACTGCACAGTAAGGATGGCTACATGTAGCATGCTAACTGCACAGTAAGGATGGCTACATGTAGCATGCTAACTGTGGCTACATGTAGCATGCTAACTGTGGCTACAAGTAGCATGCTAACTGAAGGGTAAGTATGGCTACATGTAGCATGCTAACTGCACAGTAAGGATGGCTACATGTAGCATGCTAACTGTGGCTACATGTAGCATGCTAACTGAAGGGTAAGTATGGCTACATCAAAAAGTGTAGCATGCTGACTGCACGGAAAGTATGGCTACATGTAGCATGCTAACGGCAGGACAAGGATGTTTTTCTGTGTGTGTGCTTTGCTTTATAATAAAGCTTTTTTGTTGTTATTGTTTTTTCTTCACACCGTCAGCTTTTTTTAAGCCCCATTAGCCATTACTTACCTGTGATTCAGGTTTGATGCCAGCTGCTGCCATGTATGTTTCACCAATGGTTTTAATCTTTTCTATGCACTGAAAGCGAGGCTCTGAAAGAAGCTGAAAATAAATGCAAAGAATGTCATCAATAGTGCAGGTAGACATCTAAAGTTCCTCCATTCCCATTTAATCCAAAAGCATTAATTACGTATAATTATACCAACAGCGTCTGGCTTATAATGTCAAAATAAATTATACTATTTGGACACAATAACTGCATGCATGTACCTTGGAACTGCTGTATTTTACCACAAGTTAAAGTAGATGTGTTATATGACTATGAAAAGCAGATGACTTTCAGCCATTTGTCTGACATTCTAGCTAACAGCATTGCAAGGGAGACATGTTGTTATGTTAAAGAAGAAAGCTAAAATATGGAAAATAGTAACTCATCTAAAATATATAGAGGTTTTGCACGGCAGCCATGTTGCAAGGCAGGAACAATAGATTCTTTTCCCTATGGGAAAAAATGTTCTTTCTAATGCGAAACATTTTCATTGTTCCTGCTATGCAACATGGCTGCCGTGCAAAACCTCTATAATCTGCAATTATTATAACTAGTAACACAGTTAGCAAAAAAAAAAACACACCCATCAATACATACAGTACTATTGTAATTACAATGTAACATGATGGAATCAAAGGATCTTACCTCATCAAAATCCACCAATATCTCATTGAGAAGACGCAGGCATTCCACCCCTTCACCATTAGCATCCAGCTCAGTGTAGAAGTCAGAAAAATTACAGATACTAGAGAACATGACAATTACTTTGTCACAGGACTGGTAATATAGTTCCTGAACACAAAATAAAAATAACAATAAGACTGAGTAAATGTCAAAGGTAGTTACAGTAAGATACAAAGCTACTGAACGAGAAGACATACATCATTTTGCTTTGCTTGCTGAGCAAGGAAATGTTGTGCCACATGATCAGGAAGAATATTGTACAGCAGTTTTTTATTGTATTCTCTGAGTTGTTCCATTTCTTCCCTTTCCTCTGTGGCCTAAAAAATATAAATGGAGAGTTTTCATGGCACTAAATTAAAACATTTGATTGCACTGATTGTAGTACTGCATTTCACTAAAATTGACCTTTGAATGATAATAGATTTATTTAGTAATCATATTAACACACTTTAACAAGAGGTTGCACCATATTTACAAGTAGAAGAAAAAAATCTTTGAATTGTATATACCAAGTACAACTTTTAAAAATGCTCCACAAACCAATTATAATTTATGATAACTACTTGTACATGTAATGAAGGTTGCTAAGAAACTGACACATTATACATTTTTTTCAATAAACCTATCCTCAAGTTAAACCAGACTTTCCAATAAAATAAATGTTTTTCCAATGGATTCAAACTTCCATACCACAAAGCAGTCATATCTGAACAAAAGCAAGATTCATGTTCACCAGTCATGCCCCAGGCCATTAACAATTATTATCATATTTTACCTGAAGTTTCCACAAGAAATCAAGTCTTGATATTTCCTCATGCTGTTGGAAAATAAAGCAAGTCAAAACTATGAAATGTGTTACTTTTCATTTTTCTTTTTTACGTAGATACCCAACAAAACACACAACTAAAAACTACTCTGAATTAAAAATCAAAGGCTCCTAAGAGCCAACCCGTGAATAAGAAATGCTAACACATAACGCAATATTGCGGTAAGATATGTTTTCACACTGATACGGTTCGATAATTTTTTTTAAAATTAAACGTAAGGATTTTTGACGAACGCAAAAAGAAGTAAATCACTTTCCTAATGTCCAGTCCAAAGAAAAAAAAAACAGAAAGAGAGGGAAAAAAAAAAACAGGTGTCTTGAGCGTGAATTGAACCCAGGGCCTTTCGACTGTGAATCCAGACACTAAACCGCTCGACCACCAAGGTCAAGGTAGATACGCATCAAAATGCGTGTCTCCGTTAAAAAATCCTTTTAGATTGATTTTAATGTTGCATTAAAGACTCTAAATGCGAAACATCTTTAAGCTTATTGTTGTTTATATTCGTTTACAACAAATTAGTTATTCACGTTATTCTTGTTATGAAACGAATTCATAACAAAGCATTACATCACTAAGTTTACAGCTGATGGAAGGAGCAAGTGAGTGAGCAAGTGAGCGAGTGAGTGAATTAGCCACCATTACTGATAACCCGTTCATTACGCATGCACTTATTCACAGGTTAATTATAAGGTAAAAAGATCCAAAGTTTGCAGTTATATTTTAACTGAAGGTTGTTAAACATTTGTGGTCACATCAGTCTGTTTTTTTTGTTTTTGTTTTTGTTTTGTTTTTTTGTTGCAGAGAATGGCAAATAAATGTTGAAAAGTTTAAGATGCCAAGACAAACTAAAGAACTACCGTAAATGTCTTCTAATTGAAAGTTTTCCTTTAGTGGCTAAGTAACTAGTCTAGAATCTTGACACATTGAGTTCTGCTGACTCAGAATCAGACCATTATCACAATAGTACATTCTCTGATTTTTTTGTTATTAACCACAGTTTCATTATTAAGAGACTGGCCTTTGAAAATAAGTAAAGAAACACATGTCTGGTCACAAGATTAGCCCAGTAAATATAAAATTAATGTAGTCTGTTACACCTAAAATTTAACATTTTAGTGAAGAATGATTTAGTAGGAAGGTGGGGTGTGGTTAGATGGAAGTTGTCAGAGTGGAGAAACTCAAGATCACACAATTCAGAAAGTTAAAGCTGGATGTAAACAGAGAGGGATGGTCATCTTTATCTCATGAATACCCAGAGTATCAAATGATTTAAAGCAGATGGGGACTGACACGCCAATTTTTTTATCTATTTTTCCAGGTACAGTCTACCTTCTATAGCTCAGAAGGAGGTTGGACACTTATTGAGAATTATATAACGTAATGTCGACACTTAGAATTTTATTTTCAATAAATTTTTAAGTGTAAAAAAGAAAATCTAAAATCCCCACTCAGGATTGAACCTGTGACCTCAGCTACTAGGCTTAGACTTACATAGCCTACCGTACCACAGTGCCACCTAGCTTCTTGGGTTGCTTAGTCCTAAATTTAACTATATAAACTGCCACCCCTAACCTCAACTGAAAGCTAACCAGTCACTCCGTTATATAAGTCTCAATAAGGTGTCTGACCTCCTTCTGAGCTATGGAATCTAGACTCTAACATTTTTCCATCTATCTAACTTTTCTTGGTAATTCTGCTGGCCAGTGCAAAATGCTTCCCACTCTAAATATACTGGGTAATGGTCACCTGGCTACCCATGGGGGCAGCATTGGAGGGAGGGGAGGGTGAGGAGTTGGATACAGAGGGTGGGGGGGTCGGTTTAGCAAAATGCCTCGGATAGGGGAGGGGCTGTAGGTTGTTTTGTATTCATTTTACTCCTTACCAAATAAGCATGTGCAGTTAAAGCCAATGTCAACACCACAACAATCACAATGGAAAGGTCAATCCATTTGATGTAGCTTGAGTCCTCTTTAAGCAATATCCTGCAGAGGAAATGCTGAAAATTAACAATCATGCTGCTTGGATCTGCTACTTTGAAGGGAGCATGCAAGAGGAAGGAAACATTGTGATATTTGATATGAAGATGAGCACTGGTATCAGCTCTAAGCTCTCAAAAAATTATTGTAATGTTATTTTATTTCTCATCAATCAAATGTTTTGCTAAATGTCAACTTTATAAATGGAGCTTTATTTATGAACTAGCAAAAGACCTACATTGTAGTTATAGAGTAACTTGTAATGTACAGTATTATTTAATACACATTTTGGTCAACTCCTGCTATAATGGACAACTTCAGGAACACAAATGAGTAACCTTAAATAGAGAGCATTCGTTTTGTAATGGTGGGAGAAATTTTCAGTAACTCCTGTTTGCAATAATGGGGTGTCCGTTATAGCAAGGTTCCCACAAGGTAAGAGTTCAGTGTATATTATAACTGCTGTCAAACCTCTTGCAAATGACCATGGTAAAATAACAACCAAAATAACAGGAGGTTGTTTAGGAGAGATGGTTGCTTAAAAGAGGTGAAGAAATGTCAGTATGATTTACCTGGAAACAATAAATTTGATGGATGCTGCCAAGAGGAGGTCGGTCACCCTGCGAAACTCAACTGCATCGCCCCTCACTCCCACCCTCAGTTTTTACAGCACGTTGAGTACTTGGATAATTGAATGCTGGGTCAATTATCAATTAATTCATTTGAAAATGAGATGCTGGAATATAATGCCCATCAGTGTTACTACTCACCAACAATAATGAATGATGTCATGGTCGTTAAAAAGATTCTTGTAGACAACTCGTAACAAGACAACATAGACAGCGGACATGAGTGCCAGCATGGAAAACTTGTGTATTGTACTTAGCTGAAGGAACACAGCGCAGCCAATCATCACCAGCATCACACTGAAGGTGAAGTACTGCAGAAATGGATCATGTAAAGTACACTTAGTACATATGCCATGATCGCAAACTGAAATGCAACGTTTATAAAACACAAAACTTGCCAAAACAAAAATCCCACAGCAGTAAGCAGCGAACACAATATCAAACGGTCCTTATGACAGATGCGATCAAAGGTTATGGACAACAAAAAAATAACTCTTCACAATAAGAAATGATGAAGGCATTAAGTGAGAATGTGCACTTTTTCTGATGCCTCATTAAATGATTTCACAGGTTCACTATGGTAAAGAACTATTTTCGAATGATCAGAAAATGATGTTACTATTTTGTTGCCCAACTGTTTTTTGGTAGCAGTTAAAACAGACTAGAAATACTAATTATCGCATAGTTTTGTAATAAACTGACCAAAGGTCACTCCTATCTAAGTACAAACACTTGAGAACACAAACAGTGACTGAGAATCACTACTCATTTTATACCTTGTTGGCGTATAATGCCACAAGTAATTCTAAGTATCACCATGCTTACTGAGGTATCCATTGAAAAATGCATTTCTAAGACCAAACACAAGTCAGCTGAGCAATAATGATTATTGCCAAAACATTAGCATACAGGTCACAATGTCCAACAAAAGAGTTAATGAATCACAATATTCTATGGAAAAAACATGTTATAAGGTACATGTAAGAGTCAGGGATGGAAACTAGCACTCGACCAATCACCAATCAAGTGTCAAATGTTCTTGGATGAGTACAAATTGTACATTTCTTAGTGCAGTTCTGAAAGTCACTTGCCCAAATGGTGAGTGCTGTCAAAATTAAGTGTAGTTGCATACTGAGCACTCACCTGTGGATAATCACAGGAACCTCGATCTGGATCCAATGGTTTAACATTGGACTCATTGAATTTGCACCAGTCTTTCTCTTCAACTGGTCTGTCCAGATTACAGCCAAACTACAAATACACACATGTAACCTTATGTATAGTTTAATATTATGTTTAGTACATTTATGCGGCATGTAAATTTTGTTAGATTTGTGTTATATCAGGGTTCCATTTAAACTAGCTATGCTAAACTGGATGCTCTTATATAAATATCGATGTAAATAAAATAAATAAAATAAACAACAAGCTGTCAAGATTGTAAGCTCATGTTTAGCTAATGCAGGTTAATCACAGAAATTTTGAGACTTTCTTTCACAGAAATCATGAAACTGCATACTCATCCAAGGTGGGCCGGGGCATGGATGTTAATATTATCAATTCCTAGCTGCTACATGCCAGTTAGGGGAATATTTGGTCATACTTACAAGATTTCCTATTGCTGCAATGTAAAGTGTGAGAACAAGCACTGTTGCCACCACTCGACAGATGGTTTGAGACTGTGCAATTTTGCTGGAAATGTTTCTGAAAACTTCTGGTGCACCCTGGTGGGTCAAAGAGAAAAAGATTATAGTTAAGATAAGAAGTTTCAACAAACAAGTGAGATAATGAACAATGAACTATTCAATCTATATTTCAAGTTTTAAAAAACTCAAGAATACAAAGAGGAATTTGCTTACCCTGCACTTCTCAGCTACCACCAGCAAAAACACAGCAGTAACAACGAGCAACATGCACAAGAACACAAGCATTGTAGTTAATGTTCTGTGAATGGAAATTTTAGCAATTAGAAACTCTGGAAAAACTGCATTGTTTCAGCCGTATTCTATCACCGAGTTATTTTATTATCAGTTGTAGCAGATCCAAATGGCTTTTAGTTATTTGCAGTGTGCCACTCAATAATAATATTTTTTTATTATTATTATTATCATGGTTATTTGTATTTTATTATTATAAAAGTAGTGTACTCTATAGTACACTACATTTAGTAGTGTAGTGTACTCTATCCAGACTAGAATAGTTGCATTCAATCAATACTTCATTTTTGGTACAACAGGTTTAAAAAGAAAGTTAGAAGACAAAACCACTAAACGTTATTAAAATAACCAATTATAACCTGATTATTATGTTACTAGAAATATGTGGCTTGCAGTAACCTCACAAGACCAAAATAATTGGGATTAACCTTCAATTTTACAATGGATTTCAGCTTACTTTGGCCAAACCAGTTGCCAAGTTCATTGGGAAAATCGGAACTACATTGCTAATTTGCAAATTACATTTGTCAGTTAGCCAACCAAATTACGAACTTTGTTTTGAAGTTTGTGATCTCGGCGTAAAGAAGTTGGTAAACTCAAAGTTGCTGTGTTGCTGTTGACAACTTCGCAATGTAGTATCAAATTTCCCAACAAACTTGGCAACTGGCGTGGCCAAAGTAAGCTGAAATCCACTGTAAGCACTCATTTTTGCTGGAGAAAGGAAAAAGACCAGTGACTTTTCATGATGATAAAACATGAATAGACAGGTTCATCACCAGTGCCAATAGTGCAGAATAAATGGTGCACTCAAAATAAAGTGATTTAGCTGTCAGCAGCATGTCTCATACTAGATTAATGTATTTTTGCAGATAACAAAAAGAGACAAGCATCTACTGATTACTCTTGAAAGCATGAATTATATTTGCCAAAATTATGGCATGCTTCAACATCACATACCTTGGAAGGGTTGTAACTTGAATAATAAATATAAAGATGAAAAGGATAAAAATGCAAGCTGTGTAAGACTTGAACATTCTGTCTTTTTCTTGAGAATACTGAAAAGGCAAAACAAGGAAAAAAATGTTTTAATGTGCTGTCTGTAGTATCACTCATTACTAACAGCAACAGGTTCTCAAATTGATGTCAAGCTCTGCTGAGAGCTACCACTGATTATCTAATACTCTCTAATTCTCACTACAACAGCATTTATATGCTTGAAGGGAAAGACAAGTGTGGCAGCAATAGGCAACTTGCACATGCAATGTGACTTATTAAGTTCCTAATCAGTTGTATCACAATGAAATACTGCTATCAATTAATTCTGGTGACTGTTCTAAAAGCTAAATTACTTGGAATACATACAAGCTCTTCTTTATCTGGGTCTTTGAAGGTAAGGAGTAGAGGCCGTACATAATCCTTCCGCAACCTGTAACATTAATAATAAAAACACTTCATCATTGTAAGAAATAATCATTATAAATTATAATGTCATTAAAAGAAGGAAGCACAACTTGGACAGACACAATTTTTTGTGTACATCTGAAATGTTTAGATGCAATAGCAATGTACATGTATATCAAACCAAGGAAGAGTGTTTCATCATCATCATCATCAAGGCACAGTAAAGTTCTTTTTAACCAACGTTGGTGTGTTTGGGTATCTGACAAAACACTCATTTGAGTGTTTAAAGGGGCATTGTCACGCAGATTTTGCTGTGTTTTGGTCAAAATACACTTTTTTTTGTCTAAATATATGACAGAGTACCTTTGCTCAAACATAAAATTGCTTTTAGAACACCAAGAAGATAATAGCAAGTGATTTCTTCAAGGAAGAACAAACCATAAAAAGTTTTTCTGCGATTTTTCCACAACTCTTGGGAGGAATTTGAAAAAATTGGCCAATTTTTTCAAGTTGCAATCCATTTCGATCCTAGCCATCCGCAGCCAAAGATAACGAATTCTAGTTTCTGTGCACTAGTAGAGTATTTGTGACCCTCCATATGAGAACACGTCTTATCGAACATTGCAATTTAGGTCAAACCGGGTTTCAAACCCCCCCAAACCCGGTTTGGAAGGGGTTTCCAAAGGGTTTGCAAAGGGTTTCCGAAGGGTTTGCAAAGGGTTTGAGAAGGGTTTGCAAAGGGTTTGAAAAGGGTTTCCAAAGGGTTTGTGAAGCATTTACGGTTTGGCAGATTAATGAATAACTTAGAAAAGTGAGTCTTGTTTCTCTAACAAAGGTGCAAGAGTGCCACCGATCGAAAAATATGCATCTAGCACGTAACGCACGAACGTGAGTGTTGTGGTTATAAACTGTAAAATTCAACCTCAAATTGTCAAAATACCTGTGTTAAAACAGTGTTGACTATGTTTGTCGAACATTTCAAAGCTTTTGGCAATGAAGGAACACCGAAGACGAACGAAAGAAGCCAAAGAAAAGAGTTTGTAATGTCAACAAGCGGCCATCTTCGCACGCGACACGTGCCACAGTAAACAAAATGGCGTCTATCAAAATTCGCTAAATGCGATGACTAAATGCAATAATACAATCACGGTATTTTTTCTAACAAATTCCAAATAATAACAGCATTTAATCAAGTTTAATTTACGAGGAAAAATCGCCTGTAAAATAGCTTTATTTTGAACAAACGAAAATGATCTGTTTCCTTTGCGGTACGCATGCCGTGTACGAACTCGAATTCTAACTTCGAACTCGAACTGAAATTCGAATTTTGCATTGTTTATGATAGATAGGTACAATATTCTTAGCCTCAGAAGAACTGTTTGACAGTCAAACACTTTTGCCCCCTTTTTCCAAATCACTCTTATAAGCTGAGTACTCTGCGGAAGTAAAAAATACTAGGGCCAGATGCACGGACATGTCAAGTTCAGAGTTCACGATGCACGCTGCATTCACAATGACGTGCTACTGGACTTGTATACCTTTTATGTGAGATCGGCTTTGCTGGCTGTCGAGAACAAGGTAAGAATCATAATTTATTAAGGTAAGTTTCTTTCTTGCGGTTCACAAACTATTGCCGAAAGTTCGATTTGGTCCATCAGGCTCAATTTAATTTGTCTCGCAAAGGGTTTGCAGAGACCTTGCAAGGTTTGAAAAGGGTTTGTAAAGGGTTTGCAAAGGGTTTGCAAGGGGTTTGCAAAGGGTTTGTAACGGGTTTGCGAGGGTGTGAAAAGGGTTTGCAAAGGGTTTGAAAAGGGTTTGCAAAGGGTTTGAAAGGGGTTTGCAAAGGGTTTGAAAAGGGTTTGAAACCCTCTCAAACCCGGTTTGGAAGGCGCCTCGAACCCCCCAAAAACGCTTTTTTCGATAAGATGTGTTTTCCTATGGAGGGTCACATTTGTTAACAAAACTGGACCATTATTTTAAGGTTTCCATTGAAACAAATATGTTTTTGGGTTTTTCAAAGTGATACTAAAAATAGGTGACAGAGTCCCTTTAAAATAGCTTCTCAAACTGATCATAAGTCTGGTCACTTACAGAAAAATTGTGACAAAATGCATAAAAGTGCCAAATTTATTATTGTGCACAAATGTAGTTGCTTTTGGTACATGGGGTTGGTGGGGGAGGGAATTCAATACCCTAACAATATTATTTCCCAGTCCCTGAACACAGTATGAAATCGAGGCTACATGTTGAATCTCACGTTTCCATGCTTATTATTTTGAGATAATTATTCCATAAAAGGACAGATAAAAGTCTCAAGGTCAGGGAACATCAGTTGAATTTCTGGTTAAAATTTTGTTACTGATTGACTATAATTTATTAGTCTCTCAGAATTTTGAATTAACATTGAACACTTTCCTATTTGTTTTTGTTTTTGTTTTTTTTGGCATATCAAGCAAAGATCCCAATTCATTGCCTTTTAAAGTTAAAGCATAAATAAATAAGAATTTAGTAAATTCACAAATGTGAGAATTCACATTTAAACATTCACAATTAAAAAATAACTGTGGTTTATTTTTAAGGTTTTCTATGGGCACCCAACAGCTTGTAACGATGACAACTAAAAAGCTACGCAGAAAAATTTGGTAGGAAGTCGGATAGAAGTCAAACTGAGACTACAACCCAAGACAAAATTAGTTGGGAAGGCTTGTAAAACGCTAAAAAATGACACTACCCTTGGGTTTCAGCTCAATTAAAGGCATGCACAACGCTTTTTATAGCCCCCCTCTCCCCCAAATCCAATGTTGAAGACGTCTATACAAAAGACAGTGTAGATTAAGTATTTGCATTAACAGCAACTTTGAAAGAGGGGGGACGAGGGGGGAGGGGTGAGGAAAACAAGGAACCTTCCCAACACTTTTGTCTTTGGTTGTAGTTCCCTGAGGACGGCGAAGAGAATGCCTTGTTGTTTTTATCGCTCGAGCTGTTCGAGAAAGTGAGGGATTTCTTGATTGTTTGGAAGGAAAATAGGCTGATAATAGCCTAAAACGTTTCTCAAAATCTTGGTAAACAATAGAAATATCTGATTTAGTAAACAATTTAAGCAAATATTTCAGTATTGTGCGGGATTGTGCAGATTTTTTGGAATTGTGCGGTCTCGCACGCGCACCCGCACACCCTGTCAGAACCCCTGTTGTACGCTTCAAAACAAGCTTCCGATTATTCGATTTGCTAAGAAGTTGTTACAGCCATATTTGGAAAATCAAGATGAAAATATTAACCAATCAATTCGCTAGAACAACTTGCTTCCAATCTCGAGGGACCGAGGGGTTTCCAAAATTAAGGTACTAAGCAAAAAAATGAATTTATTCAGAAGCTGTGAATGCGCATTACACGATTCAACCCACTTATGGGTTTCTGATATATATAATTTATATAACAGGTCCCCTTCCTTTATTAACTCCACACCCCCCCTCCTCTCCTCACCTTTTCTAATAAACCAAAAGAAAAGCTTACTTGTCGATACTGCGAGCCTCTATGGAGCTTCCAAGAAATTCATTGACTTCATCATCTGGATCTTGCTGGTTTGATGGCTCTGTAATGCCTAACCTGTCAATTATAACATCAATGTTCAATGAAGTTAGCAAATGCACATTCAGAAGATGTCTCATTGAGTAGTCCTTTTGACACTATGTTGCATCATAGAACAGATCTATATTCTCTTAATTCATATGTGATCATAGGTCACTTTCATCTCAAAGCTTTTTTTCAAAGAAAATAAGTCATTCAATTTGGTTTTATTAGTAACATTAAATGGTCTAATATCTTGAAATCATGATATACTTTCAAGAATAAATGTCACATGTGGATGTCTAAAAATACTTTGTCACATACGATCTATACACCTACCTTTGCTGCATTTTTTTGTCTTGTTCTTCCTGTTTGTTGTCTTTAACAATTGTATCATTTGGCTGAAATTGGTTCAAAATGAAAATATTCACGAAATAGCTTGATAATTAGTGCAATATTACAGCTTAAAGCTTAAGACTGAAAATTACAATACTTCTCTCTAAAGGAAAATTTGAATTATCATTTGCCACAGGTCAATCAACAGGGTAAATAAATATCCATACACCAATTGTTTTCAATATTGATGATGTAGAATCAGGAGATTATTGTTCAGTGCACAGATGTGCAAAAAGTTTGAAATTTTAAGGTACAAGCATTGCAGCATTTGAGTTTGAGAGTTGACCTGGAGCTAGTTGATCTCTGCAAAGAAAATTGGAAGTTGTCTGAGCTAGTTAGCAAGAAACACTTAAATTGGGACAAACTTGAATTGATTGTGGTAAAACAATGCTAATCAGTTTTTCCAGAAGCTTTGTGAGTCTTAGTTTTCTTTTTGTAAGATGTGTTATTGCTTTGCCTTGCACCGCCTAGATTAGCTTCGTAGCTATTTGCGGGACAATCAATATTGTTTCTACTTTAATTACTGTCAATAAATTGTTGTTGTTGTTGTAGAATTGTTTGATTCTTACCTTCTGCTCAGATACAACATGTAAATGTGCATTGAAGAAACATGCAAAGAGAAAAAAGAATTTTGCACCAATTAGTTTACTGCAGTCACCTAACTAGCTAAAATATATGTCACTAAACAATAATTTTTTTTAATCAAGAGAAACCTCATGCATTTACTGCTTGTTGCTAGGCAAAATAATGTACAAATAAATAAATAATACATAAATAATAACAAATAAATAAATAGGAATTTCATTGCCAGAGCAATGAATTTGCTACTTATCAAATGATAAAACAATGTATTAGTTACATGTTCTCACCTTCTGTGAATTCCAAACAATATGTTGTCATTGTTCAACACATGCCATAAGAAAAAATAAAGAGAAAACAAAATGCCAATGAGATCTAAACTGATTAAAAAAATAATTATGTATATGTCTAAGAAATATTAAAAGGTTGCGTTTTAATTACAAAACTGTAAATGACACATACTCTGCTATAAGTCTGTCTTGTTTGATCATGATGTTGACAACCAAATATAGTCAATAATACGGGAACCACTCAACTTAAAGATTAGCGAACGTCCACAGCAAATGTTTTTTATACTTAACTGGAATGCTAACAATCACTTCCATAAACATATACCATGTAAGTTGTGGTTTAAATTTGATTTTGGTTTTAATTTTTCCGTTATCTCTCCTTTGACTAAATAATAATCATACTTAAGAGTTAATACACCTTATTCCAAAATGGTGGTCAATTTATTATTCTTTTATATGTATGTTAATTAGCCCTTGTTGCCTCGTCAGCATGTAGAAAATATAACAGAATTTTCGCACAAAAATGAGGCAAAGAGGGCTAATTGAAATGCATACAAAAGAATAATAAATTGCCCACCATTTTGGAATAAGGTGTATAGAAAATGGCAAAACAGTAAAAATTATAAACTTGAAATAACTGGCTCTGAAGGGGGTAAATAATGCCCAATGACATGTAAACATGTATTTGAAAATAAACAGATGTTACTTTTTAAAGCGAGAAAATAGAAATTGCATCAAACTCGGAAAAAAAATCTGAGTTCCTGATGGGATTTGAACCCACAACCCTCTGTGATCTTGCCAGATGCTCTACCACTGAGCTACTGGGACTCTGTGGTGAGCAAGGGTGAAATGCTAGATCACGGAGGGTCGTGGCTTCAAAACCCATCTGGAACTCAGATTTTTTTCCGAGTTTGATGTGATTTTGTATCACGTTTGAATTCTTAATTACTCACTTTGGAGGTTGGTTGGTTACATCTTTGATATGCGTTAATGTGACTGTGTGATATAGTTATGAGTCATATGTGCCAGTCATCATTTGGTGGTGTGACTGCAAGATGCGGTTCCAGTCAAAAGCGCACATTTCACCCTTGCTCACCATAGAGTCCCAGTAGCTCAATGGTAGAGCATCCGGCTAGATCACAGAGGGTCGTGAGTTCAAATCCCATCTGGAACTCGGATTTTTTTCTGAGTTTGATGTTATTTCTATCATGTTTGAATTCTTAATTACTCACTTTGGAAAACAGAAATCATGTGGTTAAAAGTACTTTTATTTCAAATAATTTTTTAAGACAGAATTTTGTTCTTAAAGGAATCTGGCCTATAAAGTCTTTATATAAGAGATGTCCTTTTACTAACCCTGGGGTGCTCAGCCACAACTAGATATGAATCAATATTGTACTGCTTCAGATATGAATCTCGCTCCTGACCACGACCTTCTTCAACCTCATAATCACCATTTAAACAGTTAAGTACAGAGGTTGTTATGTGCACACGCCTGCAAGGAAGTAAAATAAACTAAGCACATGATGGTCATTTCTTTTAATAAAAATAAAGAACATTACTTTATACAGCATATGGTTTTTCACTCAAAATTCATTTTAATACACCATTTCTGAGTTGCCTATATCTCTTTTTTCAAAGCGAGGACAAGTGCAAAGCCTACCATAAAATGAAATAATTTTTATTAGGTTTCTTTCACATGCAAACATAAGTTATTTCCATACATTTCTATGAATGAGGCTAAGACTTCCAGCAGCTGTTCCTACAACATGCAATGTTTCCATGGCATCCAAGTTACAGCAAGGTTAAAATATCATTCCAACCCCCCCCCCCCCCCCCCCCCCTTCCTCCTTGTACTGTACCATGGTGGGGGAATAAATTTGCCTATACGTCCCAGGGTTAACTGCGTTTCAAGATTTAAAAAGTTTTAAAAATGCAGAGCAAGTCAATAGTAGAGTACCTTTTAGTGATAGTGATAAAACTGATTATAGGAAAGCAACTTTACCCTGGAAGTCCTCCTGACTCCATATGATTGGCAGTTGTCACATCATCAGACCACACGTCATACTGCCACTTGACTAATCCCAACACTCCACTATGAACCTTGCCCATGTGAACACCAACTCTCATGTTCAGGTTGACACCAGTTGCTTCACGCACACTCCTGTAGAACATACAGTCAAACAATTCACCTTGGAAAACTAGGGGCAAATTGGAACTTTTTCTTTGTCTTTGAACAGTTCTCTACAACTGAGGACTACCCTCATTTTTCTACTAACTCAACCAAGTGAACCTAGCACATGTAGACCTCCACTTGACTAAACATTTTAAATTCAATTGTTAGTACACAAGGTGGTTACAATCTACTCACCACAGTAGTTTTTGGTAGGACCATGCAAATAAGAATGTTATCCCCTAAATCTTGTCATTCCCAGTAATCCGGCAAAAGATTGCAATTTTTAGGTTCATTTTTGCAGACACTCAAGGTTCTCGCTTACATGCTGATTACATGCTGATGGTGGCTCGACAGTTACTGCATGATAAAGGGATAATAATATATGCAGCTCCTTTCCAACTGCTTTAAAGTCTATACCTGCCAACTTTTTCCAAGTGATAGGGTGATAATTTTTTTTGTGTGATTGCCAGGATTTTCAAAGGCAACCCGACCAAATCTGAAGACAACCCAATCTATTCTGAATATGTCTGAAGATACTCCGAAGAATTCGGAAGTTTCCGTGGACCTCGGACCTCCATTTAATAATACCCAGCTGTAATCATAATGTTCAGAACCATAAAAACCTACAAAAAAGTGCCAAATTTTCATGAATGTAACTATATTTTTAATTGGATCATGTGATCAATTAAGGCTGATAGCTTAAATCTGTAAGTCAGGCGTGAGAAATTGCTCCATAGGTGTGAGTTGGCGTGAGATCGGAGTTTTGGATTGCAGGCGTGAGACTTGGCAGGTATCCATGTAAAAGTCCCCTTCGTGTCTTCTGGAGATGGAGTTCTGTCATTATGCATGTAAACTGAACTTTAGGAAAACTTGAACACTATGTGAATGAGATTTTCATATTGCGTGTGTTTCTTGTATTCATTTCATAATTCCAATGCCGAGGGTCAAGATAAAATGTGTGTACATGCCATGGTAATTGCTATTAATATTTCTTCAAGGAACAACCCATTTTCTTAAAATCCTTTTCTTGTTTGCATAATCAAGAACTCCTTGTTTCTGGATTCTCAATCCTCAATTCTCGTGTCTCGAAACTCAAGCCAGTCGAATTTTGAGACACAAGGATTGAGTTGAGACTGTCGATTTGCTTTTGAGCAGTTATGTACAAATGCAAACTGTGACTGCAATGAATGTTACATACGCAATAGCATCAATCATTTCCAGGCCCATCTCAATACAACAGTGAGCATGGTCAGGACGCGCTTCAGGTAGACCAGACACGCAGTAGTAACAGTCACCCAGAATCTTAATACGTAGGCAATGGTTTTCCTTAGAAAAGAAAAAAAGAGATGACTTTAACTTAAAGGGAACCTCCATGTTATAAAAAATTGAGGTCAAATTGTTGGAAATAAAGTCTAAATTAAAATTAAAAATCAAGGGCGAATATTATTGTAGTGAACAAAAAATGGATATTAATATTGCCCATTTTTGCATTTCAATTACCAGCGCATCGCCATTTTGAACATTTATGACTTGTTATGGTTGTCCAATTGTTGCATACAAAAGAACATTGATTCTAAACAAAAGCAGCAACTGTAACATGTCATAAATATTCAAAATGGCGGTGCATGGGAAATTTAAAAGCAAAAATAGGTGACATTCATATCCATTTTTTGGTACACTGAAAAAATATTTCCATATGCTATTAAAATAATCGAAATTTTGACTTTATTCCCAACAATTTAACATCAATTTGCTATGAAAATGGAGGTTCCCTTTAAACAGAGAAAACATTTAAAGCTAAGCTTCACATGCAAATACATGAAGTGATTTTTTAATTGCCGTAGTTGTATTTATTTAGTAATATATATAGTCAAACCTCTATTAAATGGTCAACCTCAGGGAAAAGCGAACTAACTGCTTACTAGAGGTGTTCAAAAATTTAGCATGTAATATGGCAAAAATTGATCTAGAATGCGAAATTGATCCCATGATGTATTAATTTCATTGTTAACAGCAACTTACAGTAACAGAAAATGTGATAGATAGAAATTAAGTAATTGCATGTTCAAGGAAGTTCATGCCGGGCTAAAGGATTTTATAATATTGTTTATAAGACAAGTCTTTGTTGTAAACCACATCACCAAAAGTTTTGCCATCACATTCAACATGAAATTTGAATGGGATTTGTGAAGTGACCGCTTTATAGAGGGTGACTACTTACGGGGATATTGTCACAAGGGCACATGCGCCAGTTTCTGGAATCAAAACTTGAAGAGTTTAGCCTAAATTTTTAAAGTTGATAACCGGTAAGAGTCAATTTCTAAAATGGTGTTGAGTTTATTCGTTTTCCACCATGACCGCCGCCACTAGTCGACGCCACTTTGAAATTGACACTTGTAACAGTGCCCTTTTAACAGAAAGCCACTTAATAAAGGTTTGACTGTACTAAACTACAGTGTGCGCAACAACAAATATGAATTACTGATCAACCAATTTTCAAACTTCTTGTTAAAGTACATGTACATGTACTCACTAAAATATTGTTCCCATTCTGTCCTTTTTACTGTACTGGTCAAATATTTTTTACATTCAGAAAAATCTTAATAATTTGAATGATTAGGGAAAACACAAAATAAATTGGAAAACTTTGGTTTGAGTAGATTTTGAGTTAATTAGGGGTCAAGTTTGTACAGTGTATCAAGATTGTAATGTATGTCCAACTAAGGAAAAGAGAACATACCACAGCAAGGGTATCAAAACTGGCAAACAGTTCATTCAGATATTGAACCAACTTCTGTGCTGTGCATTGGGATGAGAGCATAGTGAAACCTTCTATGTCAGCGAACAGAATACTGTAATAAGAGTAAAACACAATTACCTCACTGATCTACAAAGTTAATCAGTTAATCAGTCAAACTACTTTTAAGAGGGTAAGTCAGGACATTTCCATAGAAATATGACACTAAGGAAATGCAGTAAATTAGTGAGTCATTGAATGAAACGTTGTCCAACAGTTAACAAAGCATTCTTTTACCATTCACATGAAAATATCTCCAGTCTTTACAGTGGCTTTCAGCTTACTTTAGCCATGCCATGGCCAGTTACCAAGTTCATTGGGAAAATCAGAACTACATTCATTTGCTAATTTGCAAATTACATTTGTCAGTTAGCCAACCAAATTGCGAACTTTGTTTTGAAGTTCACGATCTTAGCATAAAGAAGTTGGTAAACTCAAAAGTTGCTGTGATGCTGTTTTCGAAAATAGGTCAAATTATTTTAATTGTGTGTCGCTTTTTCAAATATTTATTTGCAAAATCAGATCAACAGACAAAAGGAAAGTGACTAGGCAAGATCTTTGTTTACATTTTATAGTATTTTGAAACATGTTCAGAAGTTGCGATATTGCTCAATTTTTTTAGCTGAAGCTAAATCTCCCTAAGCGATATATATATAATTATAAACAACAGACATTAACACAAGCAAAGATTGCAAGATATTTAAAGTGAACATGAAAGATAATATATTCCTATGTTGGTCAAATTCAAAACCACAACTGAAATAGCAGCATACATCATACAGTTTATAGATTTGTCTTGGCAAGTCTATAAAATAATCTTAAAGAAACCACCCAGATCAGCTAAACATTGTTTTGACTTCGCAAATAATGAAAGAACAACTTCAGACTTTACAGGCTTCATTGGCATCGAAGTTGCCAACTTCGTTTCAAAGTTCGCAATTTGGTTGGCTAACTGACAAAATAATGTAATTGACAACTTCGCAACGCAGTATCAAATTTCCCAATGAACTTGGCAAGTGGCGCAGCCAAAGTAAACTGCAATCCACTGTAAACTTTTAATTAATACATAGTCACGTACATGTAGTTCATGAAGATGAAATAATAATTGCATGGAAGATACAGCACATGAATTACAGTGCTAACAAAACTAGACTTATTTTTTATGTATAATTTTGTCTTTTTAAAGTGATACTCTAATTTGGTGACTCAGCCCTTTAAAGCAATATTCACAGAAACTCAGGTCTAAACATGAATTACAAACCTGACATTCTCATGTCTCTGAATGTAAATTTTATGGAACTGAGCAGTTTCTTTACCACGTTGTATGTCTGCTTTCATTTCCATGGCAACATATCGTGGTAAAACTGACAGCAACAGACGCTCCTAAAATCAAATCAAAAATTAACGTACAACTATAACTATGGCAACTAATTTACAAGAGACCAGGCTCCAACCTCATGTCAACTAAAGGAAAAAAGTAGATATAATGTAAATACCGGCATATAAGCCGCACCTGCAGATAAGCCGGGTTTTGAAGCTAAAATTTTGAAAAAAGAAATTTTTAATAAAAATGCATTAGTCAGCAAATCGGCTCTACGAAATGTGAGCTAGACGTTGTTTCTTTTTATCGAATTATTAGCTCAGGCCACAACAAGCTTGGTAACCGCGCTAACTAAGGTAAGCGCGTCGGACTTTCAACCTGAAGGTCGGTGGTTCGAGCCTGGTCTCTGCCGTCGTGTTGTTTCCTTAGACAAGAAACTTTACTCCACGTTGTCTCTCTCCACCCAGGTGTATAAATGGGTACCGGTGACAATGCTGGGGGTAACCCTGCGATGGACTATCATCCCATCCAGGGGGGAGTAGCAATATTCCTAGTTGCTTCATGCTACGGAAACCGGGTTAAGCTCCGGCCGTGTGGGCCATGGTGGCCCGTGTGCGACTTTTTTTTTTTTTACTAAGATTAAACAAGATGGCTGCTTGTTTACAGTCTCTTTTCTTTGGCTTCTTTCATTCGTCTTCAACGTTCCTTCATTGTTAAAAGTTTTCAAAATGTCCGACAAACAGAGTGAGCACTGTTTTAACACAGGTATTTTGACAATTTCAGGCTAAATTTTACAATTTATAAACACAATGCTCATGTTTGTGTGTTTACATGTTCGATGCAGATCCCTATGGTTCAATTTGATTTTTGGCCTCAGAGGCACTCTGGCAGCTCTGTAAGACAAACAAGACTCACTTTTTCACATGATCTAAAATTAAAAAAATTTTCTCCACGTTATACACCTCAAAAAGTCTGGCCAATTTATATCACCTGAAAGTATGATAACCTATTACAGATGTTCCTGCAGATAAATAAGCCATGGTGCTCCAGAATAACTACTTTGTTATATATATGTACTATGTCAATGTTGTAGTTTAAAATGATCTTAGGTCAAAATGATTTTAAACTAGTTTGATTTGTGCTTTTCTTTGTCTTAGGATTATGGTAATGAATCTGGAACAAAAGAAATTCAAATCAAACTAGTTTATAATCATTTTGACCTAAGTCATTTTAAACTACAACATCAATACCGGTATATCAATAATACTGTACCTGGTTCTGATTCTCTTTCATTATGGTTAACCTTGATTCTATGCATCTCCTAGTCTCAAGGAAAGCTCTGCGTTGTGAAATCTCTGTTGGGTACTTTGTGAACACTCCTGTGATGTTGGCACATATGAATATAAACAGGTTACCTAACAGCTGTGCAAAACAACAAACACTGATTAATAAATTGTCAATTACAATCATTCATTTTTTTTGTATATATACCACCCAATAAATCATTATGGCTAAAACTGATTTTACAGTCCAATGTAGACTGTTAATATGTAATATATTCCAATGACAAGCATAATTATCCACATATCTACCCAGAGTTAACAAAAATAAACAATGTTTAATTACTAAATCTCTTAGCAGATTCTAATAAATTCTGCTGCCATTATTTAAACTATTAACTGTACTGGCCAAGATAAAAACATATTTCCTTAAATGGTAACAGACCTGCTGAATAAATTTTATTGACTGAATACTCCAATGTTCACTTGTTAGCCTAAAAATTTAATAAACAACCTTTTGCAGCTTAAATTGTGTAGAAAGGGGTCAGAACAATGGAATATTTTAACAAGATTAGACTGTCCATTCCACTGGGTACAGGAATTGAATTTTGTTTTATTAACTTCTTATCAACTAAGTGAGTGAAGGCTGCACTAGGGAAAAAGGTTTTGACACTTAAAGGGCATGTAAACCCAAAAATACAAGTTTGTCTTATTATTCATGCACGTAGCCGCATGAGGTAAGGTTTCGGCTCCATTTTTCTTGTTATTTTTATTTTTTGTGTCACGATTTTGCATGCAAATTTATGCACGCATATTTTAAATTGTACACTTCCAGTTCATAGCTTTGCCACTACACTTCCTGTTTAGTGACTTCCAGTTACTCTTACTTTCGGTAAAAGAGCGTTACTCAAGTGTCACGACAGCGTCTCCTACAACCCTACTTACATTAGCAATGTTCATGTTTGGTATATATAAGACATAGAAGAATCATTCCCTTCATTGTGGTACAGCCTTCATTTTGAAAACAATCAATAGTAAACAACGTGGTTTGCAGGAACGATGACTGAATGAAAGGAGTACTCTTCGCCATGTCAGACATCTTATCATCTTATCTTCTTATCATCTTCTTAACTTACTTATGCATGCGCAGGAGTATAGGCTGCTAGGAGCCTCTTGTTTTATGTAAAAAGTGCCACTACAAACGATTTTGCTATTTATTTTGGTCAATTCAGCGTTTTTAAGGAGAAAAACGCATTTTCTACGAAAGGTTGGTTTCCGGTGAAAACAATAGCGAGTCGCTTCTGGCGTCAGCAGGGGAACCAAAATATTGCACAACTTGACCTCTCAGATAATTCCTATGATGGCTGCTTGACAAAGTAGCACAAGTTCGAAGGAGATTTTATCCAATGAAAGTGAGTTGAATGAGATAAATTTTTTATGACAGCCATGCCGTTGAATCATCGGAACCTTATGTGGATGTTGGGCTTCGTTCTTAATGTTTTGAACCTCGCTGAATTTGGCGAAATGTTCAAGAAGAAGAAGGACCAAGCGGCGAAGAACAAAGTGAGAGCGAGCAAGACGAATCGTCTTGGCAACACAGATTGGAAATTGTTTCATTTGTAATTTATTTGAATTTAAAATTCCTTTTTTGATATAAAGATTATCAAGTTAGGTTGCATGCGCGTCCTCATCGTTCGTTTGTATTTTAGTTATGAATGTGACATTTATTGTACCAAACAATGCCAACAGCTTATGAAAGTGTTTGCTTTACTCAAATCGGCCAAGTCTGGCAAAACTCGAGTATAAAAGGCAGGGCTGAGGTCCAAATGCCATGCATCACGAAACATCCAGGATTTCAGTCCACCTGCCTGGATGTTTGAAACAGCGTATTACCCATTTAAGCTAGAACATGCGTCACGGCACAGACAATCATACAGGAAATGAATATGTCTACTTCTTAACATGTCATGTTACAATTCTATTATGTGCACGCAAGATCAATAATTGTTTTCCAGTGGGTCATTTGTGTCCTCTCTTTTGTAGGAAATTTCGATACATCGCCAATCTGCATTTTGTGCGTTGGTGCAGGAACATGAAAGTAGCACTCCCTGTGCAAATTGTCACAGCTACTGCGTCTGTTTACTCTATTACGGCGGAGGCAGAACTAATGGCCTCCATTAACCAAGAAAGAAAAAAATATGATTTTCAAGGAAAGGGGAATGACTGCCATTTTATTGTATAACATCCTTCTGATGGAGTTATTTCCGACTTACCCTAGACACCTCTAGATTATGAAGAGCTCTACTGGTTGCCTGTAATTTTGATTTCTGGTCGCTCTCCATAGTCACCTTATGCGCTTCTCCCAATTACTTTTGCTCGCTGCAGCTGAATCGTCGGCACAGAACCAGGAATCAACTGATTTCTTGTTTTTTTAATGCCCATTTTAACCTTAAAATCGTTCTCGAAGCACTCAGGAGTAAAATGCATCCCACAAATTATAGAGTGCTCAGTGGGTTGCAAAAAGTCAGCTTGTTTGATTTGCACATATTTAAGCCATTGTCGCCTAAAATTCTCGTCTTTTGGAAAAAGATGGGATTTTTTACAAAACTGAACGACACAATGCTTTTCCATTATGGAAATAATGAATATATTTTAAACGAAACAAGTAGCCCGATGGGCTTCGAAACTGGCTCGTTTGGTCTCAGTTTTCACCCTGTTTTCATTTTAGAGTTTTACATGCATATTAGCAATTCACAATATACAATCTGGAATCTATCAATATGCACAGTCCAGTCCACATTTACATTTACATTCCACAGCCTGCTTCAAGCACTTCTTAGGGGCGGACCATTTTATTATTAACGGGGGGGGGGGGGGGGGGGGTTGGGCAATTATAATTAAAAAAAAATTCCTGCACAGCAAAAGTAAAGAAAAAAAAAATAATGCACAACAAGCCAAAGGAAAAAATGTATGGAACAATCCCAATAAAAATTCTTGCACAACATCAAGACAGAAAATCATCCCTTCTCTGATCGGCTCGGTACTGTTAGAGAAAACAAAACTTTAGAACTTTGTACATATTTTTTTTTGCTTTAAAATCCTTGAAACCACCTAATCAGGATTGTTTAAAGACAGGCATTTTGGAGAATCGGTAATGGGGTTTCGAATAAATTATCAAAATGATCGATCAAATGATTAACAGCCAACCATAGCGTGACATAAATACGAGATGTGTAGAATTTGAACATGACTCCATGACGTAATGCTTGAGAATTGTTTACTCAGCAGTGACTTGCCGGGATGTGTTTTGTTCAATGATTTATGCAATCTAAACTCAACTGTTTGACAGTTGATTTGGTAAGAAATGTTCAACCCGCTTTCCTTTTACCAGAAATAGAACACATCCAAAAATCAGAGATTTAATGTTTAACAATACCGTCGAAATTAGAACGGTAAATATATGAATTGTAGTTGCTTAATTATTGGTTACAATTCGCTATGCTACTTCTGAAACGGTAGCGATATACTACTTCACGGTAGCGATATACAAAGGATATAAATCTCAAAGCAAAGCCATTTCCTTAAATGATCATGACTTCCTCGTAGACATCTCCTAAAATGAAGAAAATGTGGAAAACATATGGTTGTATTTTAAAATAATCGCAGAAAAGGACTTACCTTGCAGAATTTCTAACCAAAATTTGTCAAAGTGAAGCAATCGATGAATGTCACAGCAGCTGCAACAAACTAACTATCGATGTCTCACAAATCCAACAGCCGAATCTTGTTACAGTATCGTTTTGTTTTACAACAGCAAACGCCGATGATGTCGTTTGCTTTTATAACGATTGAAGAAAGTAAGCAACTCTTGAACCATCAATCGAGCAGAGGAAGTAAACCGTTTAAAGGAAGTAAACTAGGTACGGTGTTGGTCGCAGCAAAAGCGATTACCGAGGCAGGTGACCCGACATGGAAAAAAAAAAGAGGGTATTTTAAGAACTGTCTCATCGCAAAGCGACAAACCAGTTAACAAGTTACACGTTTGTATTTCAAAAGGTCGTAAAGGAAAGCTTTTCATTTCCAGTCGGCATAGATTCCCCTCATGACGTCACAGAAAAGATGGTGGAATCAAAATGGCGGCTCTTTCGAATTTTCTAATGGCATTTTCAGCATCAAAATGCGCTCACATGGAAAAAAATTACAGATTTGTAATACCTTTTCAATGTACTAAATGGCTATGTAACCAGAAAAAGTAGCATTTTGGAGGTTTACATGCCCTTTAAGCCCAAGTGAAGTGCAGTTTATACAAACTAAGATTGCCAAAGCGCCAGAACTTCTCATTATAATTCAACACATTGATACACTGCCCAAACATGGTCAAAAAATTATCGATATACGCTATGTCTACATGACGTATATCCAACGATGGATGTAAATTTCACATTTTGACGAGAGAATGCAAAAATGATGCCTGGCCTCAATACTTTTTCTTCAAACTGTGCTTTGTTATCAATGTGTTGAATTATAAAACTATTATAGAACTCAACCTTGCGTGATATTGCCTAATTTTAGCTGACTCGGCCTACGGTCTCATCGGCTAAGAATTAGACGATATCACGCACAATTTCGCGCTATAATAGTTAATTATGTTCCCGAATAAATGAGGTTAATAAGTAGAATATTGTATGGCACTACACAGTTCAACAATGTTATTGTAATATAGACATTACTTTAAGTGAACGAGGTCAAACTATCCTGTATGGCATATTACATTTCCTGGGTTACCTGATTAAAGATTCCATATTAAAACAGTATAAAAACAACAGTTCTTGAAAACAAAGTTAACACTAATTGATATCCTATTCAATCCACTGTACAAGTTGCCACCCCTATTGATATAATATAATATCACTGCTGACAATTGCTGTGAAATGACATTCTATAAATCCTGGCCAATATTGGATATCAACTCAAGAACAAAAATAATAAAAATTTCATGAAGTACATAATTCCTTTGCAAGTCATGCTTTCATCTAATCTGGCATATATGTACTACAGAAAACAAGGGAAAAAGTTATTTCCCGATTTTAAACAGCTGTTCATTGTAATTAAGATATGTCAGCATAAAATGTTTCACCTGCATTTGGAAAATATGAAATGTTAGAAATCGGCAGCCGCTTCGCGTTTTTATCAGGGATTATCTGACGACGAATGGATTAAATTCGCACAAGAAACTGGAACAAGAGATTTGTAACATTGTGTGTAGAACTCTTCAAGTAGGCACTTGGCATGAGCCCGACCATCGCGTTTTTCCTCACAATGTAAATAAGACTTACCAGGTCATAAATTATTTACGCTAGGAGACACCCGATGAAGCCGCTAGAAATCATCATACAACGCGTACGACAAAACTGAAAAGACAGAATCAAAGTATGAACTTACCAATCTTGTTAGGTTCGCATCTCTATTATTCATGGCTGCACTTGATATGAGATGGATAGCAGGAAGCAGGCAACCTCCAAACACAGCAATTCTCATTCTCACTGGTAACATTGTGTAAGTCATGTAGACGAAAAACGTTGTTAGCCAAACGCCATCAGACGGCGAATAAAGGCTTTCTTTACTGCTTGGGTCCGAGATCTGCGACGGTGGGCAAACCACCGAAGCAAGAACAAATCCACAAGAAATCGCCAACAAAATGTATGACACCCAGTTCAAATGGCTCTGAGAAGAGCCACTTCTGTTAACAATCAATGCCAGCAACATGTAAGCAACGGCGAAAATACACAATGTAATGCCTTCGGCATTGGATTCTGGCTTGTTATTTTCCATAGCGAACTGCAATGCTATCAAAATAAAAGTTAAAATAAGCAGCAATCCAATGAGCCAGCTCATAAACTTTTGGTTCAAGCGAAATACATAACGTTGATACAGGCCCTCCAGCTTTTCCGACTCGAATCGCTTGGACTTGAAAACCCGCGTAAATAAAGTCCAGTCACCGCAGCAAGAATCCTCGCATATATTGTCACCCTTCAAAGATTCAGGATCTTTCGTGTCGGATTGTTTTCCATTCTTAACATTAACGTCTGGAAATCCGTTCGTCACGTTATCCTTCTGAGTAATTTCATTTTTGCTTGTTCTGATGTTCGCGTTTTCCTCGACACCAACTTCCACAGAACGAAGTCGAACTTCGGCCGATCCTGGCGATCCGTTGCTTTCCATGCTCGTCAATGTCTTTTGTCCTTCACTAACAGTTCTTTTCGGAGATGTAGGCTTACTTTTATCTTTTACATTCTTGTTTAGGTCGCTTTGCGAAGCGCTCGTTTGTGGTTTCCCTTCTGTTTCCTCCCAAGCTCTTCTTGACGGCGTCGAAGACCTTCTGTTGAAAGTAGCAGTGTCAGACTGTGCCGACATGTTCATCGACTGAATAATAAATTCATGGGACAAGTTACACTTTTACAGAAAACTAATCTCGCCCCTTTCATCAAAATTCTCCTAACACTGTGTCAAGAAATTACTGACGACCGTAGCAACCAATTCTAAAACTTATCGAGCTCACGGGTCACCAAAACAAGTGAGCAACCTTTAGCCATTCTTTACGCCCCTGTGTAGTAATAACATACATCTGTTTTACAGAGGGTCGACAAAAGAGTTCTTCCTTCGTTTTTAACACCGCATCGATGCCTCTGGGTATTTTTGGAACAACAAAATTCACACGAAAGAGATAAGCGGCGCCTTCGAAAATCAGAAAGAACGAGAGGGTCTGAAAAGGAATTGTTTTGTTCACGTGACCAGTACACTGTTTTCAAGATTCTTCTGATTGGATAGCCTCATCATGACCGAGACTGACCGATAGCAGCATGGTAAACAAATACATACGCGGCTGGGCCCGCGGCTGCGGCATACGACAAATACGGGCAGCTTGTTCAGTACTGACTTGGATTTTATACGCAAGTGTTTCTTTTCAGAAAAAAAAATTGATCATCATGTCGGTGTGGGATTGGTATTCGAGCTTACTCAAAAGAACCGTACACTTGACTTCTCATGACTTTAGCAGTGCCATAAGCTGTACAACTTTGAAAGGTTCTTCTCTTACATATGCGTGATGTAGTTGGATATAATAATATACAAAAACCGAACCTCCCTAAGCAAGCAGTTATTCAAGTGATCAGCTAACTAAACCTGAGTTACTGCAGCTCTCCAAGGCGACCTCCCTTCCTAGTTTTAGAAGAATAGTTCGTTCTGTATCAGTGGCGGATATAGGGGAGGGGCCTGGAAACCCCCTTACATTGCAAAAGAAAATTAACACCCTAAGGGCCGAAAATGTTTTTTTCATCAGTCACTTACACATCAAGCTCTCCCCCCCCCCCCCCACCCCCCCACCTCCCACTTATTCATTCTGCCCCACCACCCCGGCCCCTTTCCCCCCCTCCCCCTGCCCTCTACTGAACTATCAAGCTGCGACCACCCGCCGCCTTTATCATCGTTGGGTGGTTCGCTTGCCAGAATTTTGACTGTATGCATCACACCGACTGTGAAGAGTTGTCAATACACTGCCGGGGTGAAGCTATTATTGGAAAGGAAAGGTTCTCACACTGAGGAGGGTTAAAGAAAATTTAATTATACAGAATGACATTTTGTTATTTATCTATATTTTCTCGCTTCGAAAAGTATTTTAAAAAGGATTAAGAATGTGTATTTATACAGTGCCGGCAAATGTCAATGTATTTGAATATTTACTGTATTTATAAGAGTGAATAGTTGACTTCCAGACGGTATCGTACAACTTCCTTGGCAACAACATATGCTAATAAATATTCTTTTTTGACTCTATTTTGACCAAGGCATAGTACACATTACTGAGTTTGTTTATCCGTATATCGAAACAAAGCACCTGTCCAAAATGGTTTCACAGAGGGGATTTGAAGAAACTTATTGTTTTCAAACTGATATTACCTGTGACCCTGAGTTTACAAAATCAAATAAGAAATTTCAAAGTAAACACATTACTACTCGATCTTTCTTCACCCAATATCTCAATCAAAAACTCTCTTGATGAGAAACAAAATACCGGAAAATGAACTAAAACAAATCAACATAGGTTTCTATTAACAAAACCGCTGCAAGGAGGCAATTCAAAATCAATTCAAAATTTCACTTTTAAAACTGATGCTCCAGTCACATACAGGCTGTAGAAAACGTCTGAAGGGGGCGATAAAATCACGGTCCTATTCAAATTATCACTTAACGTCCCATCCAATTCAATAACATTAATTCATTTTTTTTCTCGGTTTGTAATATCATCCTCGACAGCTTTTAGTTTTTCATCACTAAGATTTTCCGGTTAAAATTTGTTTATATCATTATGGATCGCCTTTGTTTCCACCGAAACAGTCTTTTAACAGAACAATACAAGTATAAACCAAAATGTTGTTGGCAATCAGTACATGTGACTCAATATTTAATAAAGACCGGCTCCGGTTCCATCTGACCTTCGATTTTGAAAGGAGTATCAAAAAATTTGCAGCGAAACTCAGTTGAAATCATTAGAAACTATAAAGAACTCCTAAGCTGTGTTCTTTTTAATGAATTGTGAAGTATGCTAATTTTTAGCTCGCCTATTATGTCAAGAAAAGAGAAGGTCTGTGGAAATGGAAAACACAGTGAGTCGTTGGTGATTTTCGGCTTCAGTAACAGGAGGTAATATCAATTCAAATCAAAAATTACCATGAGGCTCACGGGCTGGGCCGGTTTTTACGAGTCGAATAGTGTAACATTTAAGATTGATATTCCCAGAAAATTCCAGTATCATACGCTTGAGTAAAACAGCTAGGCACACTCGGAGAAAAAAAAATGAATTGTAAATTGTTATCAATAAACAGAAACGACGGGTTCGCTCACGGTTGAATCGTACTGTCTGCAGTCACTGTATCGTTGTGTTTTTGTATAGTAACTGATTGTTATTTTTTGCTTCTTTTAAAGGTAGAGCTGAATTTAACTTAGTAGGTACTGAACTTGTACTAGGGACAACTGATTACAGACAATGTAATATGAAATTACTTTCGCTTATTACGTTCATATACAAAGAATAAAAATACACTTCCCTTAGCTTCATTTGTGATTATATCACATATTCATTTTAACATCAACATACCTTCTTTAAAAGCCGACGGATAGTTCGGTGATGTGTTTGATGCTTTCATGTGATCGGTTAATCGAAGTCGAGCCACGTCGACGACATTTGGAATACATAAAAGAAGTAATCATTTGCCAAAATGTGAAGTTTGTGGGCTCGTGCTGAATAGAGGTGATTGTGCGCTAAAATTGGTTTTGGCCACCTACAGCGCCTCTCAATTTGTAAGGACGCAAAAGAAGTGAATGATTCTTCAAATATCCTAGGAGAATGATCTATTTATTCTAATTAGTGCAGGATTAAGATCTATTTTTAGTTTTTTTTATGCGATACAGAAAACAACTTGAACAGTTTTAGCCGGGGCAAATTCATTAGTGGAAAAATGCAAACAAAATATCATTCAGGATTCACTCGAAAAGTACACTTCTCCAAATATGAACCACATTTCACAGAGATTTAAGCTATTCTATGTTGCTGTTTTTTTATACCCGCAAATAAATATTAAATGTCAAACTTTTGCATAAATGGCTTTCAATTCATTGACAACAGAAAAAAGCTCTTAGAGATCAGTATATCTTGCAGTGTGTCTGTAGCCTGTACTCAACCTAATCTTCCTTTTTTTTCTTTTTAAATATATGTGTCCTTTTTTTCACTAGTATCTGATCGACTTCTTGACATACCCTTTTTTCTTGGAAATTAATAGCATTTAGCTATGGACGCGCGTGCATATATTACAGCTGAAAAGCTGGCATTCATTCATAACCGAAATTATTGATAAAACAAATAGCTTATGACTGGAGGCGGGGCCAACTGATCAGTTGGGCTAGTATGTTCTCTTAATTGCGAGATGCAGCTTGGTTTTAAACTAATCAGGTTTGGACTAAAAGGATTTTAGTAACCGAAGAATATATTCTAGAACGCTTAAAGTTACTGTGGTTATATTGAAAGTAGGTTGTGCTAAATATAAATGTTCAGCGGTTTTACGGTCCAGCCGTACTTTCAACGATAAGAAGAATCCCAGTGAACATATTTCCAAGGGGGAAATAGTTACACTTCAGCTGCGTACGCAAATAAACAGTGTATTTAATTACTTTTTTAAAAATGAGGTCAACTTAAGCAATAACTGTCCCCTGAAGGGGTGTCGATAGGATAATTACTACTGATAATTTAATGGTCCAAAAAAAGAAAGGCGATGAAATTAGCGATCGTCTCGCGAAGAACGTATCAAAGGTACTTGGGTACATTCAGTGCAGTATTGAGTATAAATGATGAGCTAAATCTTAACTGGATTTAACCGGTAACAATGTTTTCTCTTACATGAAAAGTGTAAGTCACTGATCAAATCAATACAACATACAAACAGAAAACATATGAGAAACATGGTCTTGTCTTATCAGATGTTGTCGGGGTATATTGATTACAACTCAACCATAACACGAAAATAATGTGTTTAAGGCGGGGTTTTAACTGAATTCAATTTTTCCGCCACTTAGCATGGCTTTAGTGGAAATATCTCGTCCACGTTTCAAGCAATCCAAAAACCCTTTATTCATCCGACGAATCTATGTTGTGGGATGTTTTGTAAATTTTTGGGTTTGTTTTGGGTGTTTGTGGGAGGAAATAGTTTTCTCAAAGGATTTGTAAAATTTAGAGAAATAACAAATTTTGAAGATTTAGTGAAGTTTTAAAATTAGAATTTGTAGTTAATAATTAATAGATGGTTGTCGGCGTTCCAAAAATCATTTTCTTTCTCCTATCCCTTCTTAAAACCCCTTAAAATTTCATTAAATTCAGGTAAAACCCCGCCTTAAAACGACATTATATAACGATAGGAAACCAAATTTTTGCGTTTCATCCGAAGTGGTTGCACTTTAGACGATTTCGAAACAGTCTCAACGTGCGGTTACAGAGAACTTGACCACATTAAGTCGGCTCGTTATTTCTCGGACAAAAGGCTAGGCAAATAAAATTACAAAGTAAATGTATGGATGGTAAAAATACTCTCGAAATTGTCTGTTTTTATTAACGTGTAAATTGCGTATCGATCATAAAAATTAAATGTACTCCTATGATATCCCTCAGTGCAACAACATTAAACCTAACTCTGAACACGTTTGTCCGGTCAAATTGAATCGGAAAACTGCTAAACAACTGAGGTATTTACGAGCTTTATCGCAATACGGGCTGGCCGCGGTTTATAAAATGTTATAAAAGTCTAATGACTGATTTAATTCCAGCCTCAAAACAAACTCGGATTCAATCCGCACAGGTAATTGTTCTTACTATACAATATTCAGGTAGTACTACTCAGCTCTTCATTTTTCAACATAATAGGTCAATATGTACTAACGTGTCAAGCCAAAGATAAAAAAAATGTAGCCAACAATGACAACAAAAATATTTCATCTTCTCTTGACAAAGGACTGTGAAACCTAAGTTCAATAAATCCGTACGGAAGAGATCGTTTATAAAAGCATGATTTGGTGATAATATTACCGAATCGTAAAAAAAGCCGGAATGTAAGTTAAAGTGGCACATTAATTATAAACACATTCTTCATCACGGTCTACAAACTCGGCCATTAATCGTTGGAACACTTGACAATTCATAATCCAGTACCCCGTTCCCCTGTCCAAAGTTGCAAAAATGCGGCGATTTTCAACCAGAACTCAAAACACCAACGGTTTTCAACTTTGTGAAGGGGTGGGGATGATACATTTTTGCATGTGTTCCAACATTATTGTCTGAGGTTGTAGCTCATTTTTCGCAGTTTATCTGACTGACAAGCGAACACTGTATGAAAATATGATATATATAATCATTGGCAAGTGATAAACAAACGCACGATCATTTTTCTAAAGAACCCGCTTGATGTTTTTCAAGTATGAAAGCGGGATGAAAAGAAAGAAATTTCCCTGGCGACGAAAACGAATGTAAAGTCGCCCCAAGAGAGAAGCTTTTGAAATGGTTTTCTTTCTGTTATGTAAATTTACATCCTTTACTGACATGATAGCCTGAAAATGTATCCATCAAGAACAGCACCAGAAGTGTGTAAATTTCAGTTCGCCAGCATCAAAATAAAATTGTTCACGTTGTAATAAAAGAAAACTGTATATTAAGTCAAACAAAAATGTAATTCTTTGATCGTTATCCGGTATACATCAGCCTCAGTATTTCAAAAATATTAACCAGCAAATGTGTAAAACAGCATTGTGTTTATGCATACAAGTATTTGGTATGTATTCGTATCAATATGTAAGAAATCAAAACGCTTCATATTTTACTTACAAAACTAGTAAATTCTCAGGGACGTAGCTGACGGAATGGCGAAAAATCAACCTGGCGCGGGAATTAAGCCGGAAAACCTCTAATGAGAGGGCGTACGCCGTGGACGAATCTTTTCTTCAGTATCATACATACATCAAATATTTAGTTCCGACTTTTCGTTAGTTACTGACCGGAATTAAACTTTTTTGTACCAAGATTTCTTTTTGCGGTCCAAAGAAACGTTCATTGGAACAGCATCTGAAGAGTACTTGTACAATTTTGTCAGTGGTGAAAAATGAAACGGCTTCTAGTTTAATCTGCTTTAAAACTGAATGAATTTAACATATGTACGGCTGGTGACAAACAAAGTGCGAAATGAATTTTGCGACGCTTTAGCGAATCTCTCTTTAGAACTTTTCATTTGGACGTAATGAAATGATTCAAGTACATTTAATATGACTAATATCTGTCCTCACCTTGGTTTTCAGGCAGTCTTCTTTAAAATGAATGGCATCGTCGCTGTAAACGTTACGTTCGTTCGAATTTGTCGGCGTCTGCTCAAGTACCTCTGGTTGACAAAAGTAACCAATCAGCTAAAGCTCAACTAATTCCCTGTTATCCAAGACAACTGGTTTTAATATATCTTTACTGACTTCATAAGACTCTTGTAGCTGGGAAGGAACACCATCTTGGATACTAAAGAGTCGGCTTGTATGGCCGACAGAAAAAACAGCTTGTCTCCTTGTAAATTATGTTTGATTTAACATTCCCAGCCAAAAATATACATACAGAGCCAGGAGCCTGACAGAGCTGATTAATTATTAATATGTGAGCGTTTAACAGCTTCGCTAAAATTAGCATCATTAATGAGTTTCAGCATTGGGGATCATAATAAATATGGCAAAGGTGAAACTGGAAAAAACCCAAACGAGATTCAGATACAATAACAAGTCAGAAAGCCAAAAAAGGCTATCAGTAGATGGTGAGAACATCTGTTTATTGATGATAACAAGTCAAAAAAATGAAATCACCTCCCAAAAAATAGAAATCTCATTTTGATTTTTTTCTAAGAACCGGACTGTATTTCGGAATGTATAAAGGCAGCTAGCTACGCCTTTTAAGGCGTGTGGAAAGCTGTTGAATTTTACATCGGACCTCTATTAAGCGGCCACCTATTAAGCGGCCACCCTCCATTAAGCGGCCACTTTCCAAAGTCCCGAATTATTTGTCAGTAAAGTGCTGTATTCGCCGATACCTCTATCCAACGGCCACCTCTATTATGCCGCCGCGGCCACCTTTTTGCTGTTGCAAGTTTAGTATTTATTGTATTTTTACCTCTATTAAGCGGCCAGCAAATCATCTTTTCAAGCGAAATGGTGACAGATAATATGCAGGTGATAACTGATAACAATAAAAACTGCAATTTAATCTCTACTTGCCCAGTTTCACGGTTACCAGGACCTTGCCCTATCTATCGAGGCAAATGACTTGATCTTCTCGTTACAACTCCGAGCTCCACAACGGCAAACAGAAGTGACGGATTATTTTAAATAAATCGTCCGTGAAATATTTTGAGCTAAAATTTTTACAGACTGTTGGTGCAAAAAAGGCCTAAGATACTTGATATTTTGTTACATAGATTTGCATATTTTTCTGTACCTACTCAACACCAAAAAATACTGTACTTATCATTTACATGCTCTCTGTGTTAGAGCTAGAACTTTGCACGGACTTCAAATGCGCAAATACAGGGCACTTAATTTTTTGTTTCAATGATTTTTACATTTATCTTCACATATGTTCACTTTTCAACAAGCCTTTTGCTATATAGAGGCAATAAAATTACGTTGACTGCCATTTCTATCCAATTTATATTGTACCTCTATTAAACGGCCAACCTCTATTAAGCGGCCAGTTTTCAAAGTCCCTAGGGTGGCCGCTTAATAGAGGTCCGACTGTAATTCTAATTCTCATTCTAATTTTGTGATCTGCAAAAAAAATTAAAAGACATAACCCATGACAGCAGATATGTAAACGTGCATGTGTTAGAACAGAGCATCTGTCACGGCTGAGCATGGTACCATCAACACATGTTAAACTATAAAAATGATCAGGAATCGGCGCATCGCATTTTACAGAAAAAATCTGAAAAAAGAAACAAGATCAACGAACAAGACCATCACAGTCAAATCAAAGCAACCCGCTCAGCTATTAACGTGCTACGCATGCGCCAAACGCATATTTATTAATAGTTTGACCTTTTAGTTTGACGATTAGTTTATTATCACATCATCTAAAAGAGCGCGCGACCTTTGACGCATCACAATAACTATGTAGTTTATCTCTTCATCATGTTTCTTCCGTTAGTCAGGGTCATGTAGCAGCTGCCGTAAGATCTAACCCAATTGGATGGATACAATGAACGAGAAACAATAGAAATAAAACAATTGAACGAGTCGACAATGAAGTATATTTTTAAGTGTCTTCTAACTTGCTCATGGGAAAACACCAATGTCATCTCCCCTTCCGAAGTTCAATAATTTTGTTAGCCAATGATTTCAGTTTCTCTCGCACTCGTACGTAAACCTCGTCCAGACTGTCCCGACTTAATCTCAGAGTGAAAATAAAAGATTGCGGCTTATGAACGCCCGTTTACACGATTTCAACATTTGCTCAACATTCAGGTTGAACCAAATATTGAGGCCATTTGAACATGTCTTTCGTCATTGTTTAAACGTGTAGAAAGTGTGTTGCACAAATTTAAAACATCCGCTTCAACTTTTCCCCGGTGTCGTTATCGAAAATTCAGGATCGTGTATTGTTGTCGAGGCCCGGTTTCAACACATCGTTTAACATCTGGCCCCGGTTGTTCAAAAGGTGGATAGCGCTATCCACTGGATAAATCACTATCCAGTGGATAAGTATTAAAAAAAATCCATTGTGTTATCCGCTGGAATTCACTTTTTGAACAACTGGTCCCTGTTGAACGCACACGCATGCGCACAATATATAAGAGCCAAATGTTTTTTGATGGATTTCTTGAAATGTTGGCTCGATGTCAAAACCATTTGAACCATTTTTAAACAACATTTGTTTTCGGTTTTAACATTTCATCAACACATTATCAACAACATTCGCTCAACAAATGAGCCTTTATATAAAGTACCGTTTTCTGATCCCCAGGGTCTTATTCAATGAATGTTGCGTAACTTTTTTACGTGAGTGATGCGCCGATGCTGATTTCCCTTTCGTAATCGGTCGATGCCACCATTTCTCTGTAGTTTATGCCTGGATTGGGACGAAAGTTGGCTATCATTATTAGATCAAATTGGGCCTAGGTAAAGCGATTCATAGATCTAAGCTAGATTCGCGGTTAGGTAAGACTTCGGATAAAGTCACCCGTTATTGATATATATATATATATATATATATATATATATATATATATATATATATATACCAGTTGATATGCACGCCTATCGACAGAGTGCTCAATAGAAGAACTAGAGCGTTATAATCGAGGTGAACTGATCAACTGAAGATTTGTGGTTTGCGAATCTTGTTTTAAAAGAGTTCTCAGTAAGTCCTACGTAAGTATGAGCTGGCCTGTTGTCCTCTGTTGTCACTGTTGCTTGGTAGACCACGGATGATTTTAGACAACATCCGGCCATAGGACAGTTAGCTGGTTGTCGGCAGTTGCATGCTTTAGATGGTACGTCCGTTTTTCGTAGGGTGGATTTATTATGACCATCGATTTTTTGCTTCAGGTTGGTCATACAACTGTAACTGATCTTAACAGTGTTCCGGTTGAAAATTTTGTGTAACGCGTGACTCTTCGGGAATTCCTCGTCAAGGATCTTTAGGAAACACCGTCCAACGTTAGTAGCTACGTGCTTGCTAAAAGAAACCAAACCCGGAAACATCCCACTCTACGTTAACAAGAAATCTAACCATCCACCTCGCGTAATCGAGAATATCCCAAAGTCAATCAACAAACGGCTTTCCGAAATCTCAATAGATAAAGATTCATTTAACGAAGCGGCACCTATTTACCAGAAAGCCCTCGATGACAGCGGGTACAGCCACCGCCTTGCATTTTCACAGCCTACAGCGCAGCCTTCGAACTCCGCAAGAAGGAACCGCCACAGAGACGTTATTTGGTACAACCCCCCTTTTAGCAAGAACGTAGCTACTAACGTTGGACTTCTTTTGGAGACCCCAAAAAGAGACTCAGTACAGAACTTAGTAAGCATGTTTGGCATTTAAAAGACGCTAAGTTAGAATTTAACATAACTTGGAAGATTCTAAAGCAAGCTGCACCCTTCAACCCTGCTTCAAATCGCTGTAATTTGTGCTTGTGGGAAAAATATTTTATCATTTGTAGACCTGACCTAGCGACCTTGAACAAGCGTAATGAACTCATCACTTCCTGTAGGCACGCAAGCAAATTCCTCCTAAACAACTTTAAATCTCCCGTTGTCACGCAACAGCGTCTATTCTAATTCAAATCCTGCGCGCGCGTGTATATCATATATCAGTGTAAGTTGTAACGGACTTTTCATTTGGCTATTTTATCTGATGAGTGCCGCACATGTTGTGCGGTACGAAACTAGTTAGTAATAAAATGCCAAGTCGAATCTTCAGTTGATCAGTTCACCTCGATTATATATATATATATATATATATATATATATATATTAAGAAAAGCACCTTTTATAATTAAATTTTTCTTGGGTTTGCCTGATTAACCCAGCGGTCTAGTGGTGAAGAGGTTTGTTAGCATGCAAGAGGTTCCGGGTTCGATTCGAGGAAACTAATTGCATTTTTATTTTTCTGATAGAAAAAAAATCGATAATTGGTGAAAAATTTTCTAAGTATCACTAAAATGGCAGCGACCGTTTACGAAAGGGACAATTGCTGCACCGATCAATTCGAAACATCAACATCTCCCGGGCATTTGAACTTTTGAAGATCGACTTGTTCAAATTCCCGCCCCCTTGGGTCAAAGCTACATTCAAATACCCGGCCCCACCCTAGCACTGGATTTGACGGTCAAATGCACCCCCCTGAAGATAAAATGTTTTTATTGAATAAAAAATAAACTCTGCATTCAGTTGTTCTGATTTTAATATTCTGGTTGCAAGTCGCTTGCGTCCGTCCACGAGGTGAAAATTTATTATTCTAAACGTGTTTTCATGGCAACTTTATTTGAGAGAGGTTGTTGTTCATTTTACGTGTTTTCCTTTCACTCAATGACCGTTCAAGCTTTGCGGACATTAATTTAATAGACTGGCAATACAGTCAGCCACCTTGACTTCGAAAACTAGTACGCGTTGAACGGCAATTGAAGCTTTTTTTTTTTAACTCTATGAGTTATAAATATTTAAAAATTTAACTATGCATACATACCTTAAAAAAACTGCAAAACTTTGTCAACCCCTTTTTCACTAGCCATTCACTAACAAAAACTATATTTTTCCCTTTAAATTGCTCCATGTTGAATCTGAACTGCTACCATGTGCGTTTGATAGGCGCCGGCCAAAAAAAGATTTGAACTTGACATCTCCGGTTCAAATTCCCCACCCAGGCAAAGTCAAATTTCCCATCCCCCGGGATGGCCTTTCACATCAAATTCCCGACTCCCCGGGCACAGAAAACGTTCAAATGCTGGGGCATGCCCGAGGTGGATGTTGATATTAAGAATTGATCGGCGCATGATTAGATGGTATTTATTGGTGTTGCGGAGATAATTGTTAGTTAGCTTTTGTGTTGTTGTTTATTGTCTTTCGAAACTTTTCAATGGTGATCGCGATATCTGCAACACCAAGAATCTGCCAAATTACTTGTCTTTACGTGCGTAAATGAAAGAACAGACGATTTGTGAACGGCTTAAATACATGTTTTACGGCTTTTTGGACGCTAGCCTGTGAACAGGCTTCTTTTTGGGGAATTGGGTTAGGTTAAAATCGGCGAGCGAAGTGAGCCGAGCGCTCGCCGATTTTAACCTAACCCAATTCCCCCAAAAGAAGCCTGTTCACGGGCTAATCGGACGCCCGTAGGGCCCCCGAGATCAGCTTTGCTATACGGCCAGATCAGCTTTGTCAGCTGCTTCTGCTGTTATTAGTCAGCTGTTGGGAACCAATTCCTATTTGCCGTTGTGGCCATTGCGCGGAATTGTATTTCTATAAATATGAGCCACATCAGCTGTATCATGATGAGCTGTATCATACCATTCATAATATCATACTATTAAATAATATGATCTGCGTAACACTGAAATAAAGCATGTTTATTAATATTAGTAACCAATTTACCAGGAAATAGCAACAGCCCAATTTCGATATATTAAAATTTAACTTGAAACAAAATACATCACTACGAGGCTTAGGGAAATAATAGTAAGGATTTATATGGCTTATTCCCCTAAGCCTCGTAGTTATGTCTTTTGTTTCAAGTTGAATTTTAATATATCGAAATTGGGCTAATTTCTGTGCAAGACATGTCTGGTCGTTAAAAGGGAAACAGGCGGTTCAAAATGTTAGCTCCAAACAAACGTGTTCACTTTAATGGCACCACGGGATCTGCGAAAATGTTTGTCGTTAACTCTGTAAATCTTGGATAATGTATCGGTAAAAAAATCATTTTAGAAACCAATGGATAGACTACCTGAAAATAAATATTTTGTTATTAAAAATAATAATAAATAGCCTGTTGCAGACACATATCCCCCTCCCCCGTCAGAACTCATTAAACGGAGACTTATAGCTTTAGTCGCATTTGAAACTAACATTTAGTCATTCTTATCACCACAGCTATTACACTAAATTATTATTTTTTTAATTGGCAAACTACAGTCTTAAAACATTTTAATTGAGACACCAAGGAACGAGGACCGCCAGTTCATCAGTTTTTTTTTAAACTGCTATGCGTTTACAGCGACAACAACAACAACAACTTTATTTAAGAAAAACAAACAATATTAACCATATTTGCTACCCGCAAACTAGCTAAAAGAGCTATTCGAGACGGGGGCAAATTAAAATACTTTCGGCTTTACCCTAATTCAATAAAGTTGGTTTTGCAACTTGACTCTGTATTCGGAAACTCTCAGTTGCTTGTCTGCAGTTTTGTGCTCATCTCTCTTACTCCGTTGGCTGGGTGACCTCTGAAGCAGGGGCCGTCTTGGTGTCGTCATCTCTCAAGGGACTCGGTTGTATCCATCCGACTGTCCAGTGGATATCACGATGGCGACATTTTACAACAACTACCAGAATCCTTCAGTTTTTTGTTTTCTCGTGCAAATTAGGGCTATTGTTATTTAACCACAGTAGGGATACAAAAGGAGAAGGAGAAATAAATGAATTTTGGTAGTTGAAGTAAAACGACCGATTGAACTTGACCTTGTCTAGGAGTTTTCTCGCTACTTGATTGGTCCATTTTTTCCGGTTCGTTTGGACATGACCTCGATTGTTCAAAAGGAGGATTGTACTACCTATTGGATTTGTCAATTCCTATCAACTAGACATTGATTTATGTGGTGGAAAGCGCTATCTATCTTTTAAACAATTGTGACCCTTGAGCGACGACATCACCAAGCTGCAAGAGGACCCCACTTCAAGATTCACGCAGGCAACGGGGCAAGAAAGAACCTAGACAAGACTACTCAAGTCTAAAAGCAAAAACGTCCAAATTGCATTTCAAACAGCACCACAAGAAATTAAACAACTCAATTTTCACCCTGGCATCACACACCATGCACTATCACCTCCTTCACCACACTTTGCATGTCAAATTTTAACTTTTGCATCGATTTGCAGGATTAAAATCTTTGTTAAAATGTTAGGAGTAGAAAAACAACTTCATAGGGCACATTATCAAATCATCAAACTTATATATTATTTCCCTCAGGGCTAACACAAAAATAATCAATACAATTTGTGGAAAATTGGGTCTTGTAATGTCCAGAAGCAACATATTTTAATACAAATGACTTAGTTCCAATAGTTATTATTTCAAATAACACATCAACTGATTGTTTACTACAGTACAGTGGCACACAACATGTTTACTATTTTATTTAAAGTCATCTGTAATCCCCCTCCCCTTAAAAATGCTCTGACTTATTATTTAAAATAATGACCAAGTCATGTCAAATGTACTTAAAACAGATTGAATTTACAATTAGGGCAAAATCCACTTTGTTTGGCCATACCTTGGATGAGTGGCAGAGTATTTATTTATTTTTTAAATGCGTGATTTTCTGACATGGTTGGGATTCTTTCAATTACATCTACATGATTCAGTCATTATTTCAACAAGAGAAGGCTTCTTGAGGTCCCAAGATGTGGAAATTTCTGGAAAAAGCAATAAGAGTGTTCTCACTGCACAAGTCCATCAATTTGAATAATAAATAAGAACAGTCACAAGTCTGAAAAGCAATAATTATTGCGTATCAGAAAAATAAGGTACTAACTGTATAGATTTCACTCGCAAAAGAAGTGCCTTAAATTCAATGTTCTCATATTTTCCGAAAACCATGTAGCATGAAATTTTTTGCGTGAGTTTTATTTTGTGAATTGGTGATATTTTTTGTTTTGCAGGAACAATTTTTTACGGTTTAAGGTGACTGAAATTTTTGCTGGGAACTAATTTTTGCAATTTCCTGTTCAAGTAGCAGAAGATTAACAAGGAAGGAAACTTAATATTGTCAACTTTTATTAATTGTTGAGTTACAGTATGCTCTACATTTCACTGAATTCTATTAAGGTGATACAGTTCTGCCCTAAAGGACTGAAGCAGCAACAAAAATCAAACAAAAAACCTACCCCTGCCTCCTCCCTTAGCTCAAGAAAAAACTGTTCCAATGTAAAATTTTAATTACAAAAAGTAATAATGCCTGTATATGCTGAAATCATCCTCAGCATTCAGAGGGGAGCTACATGGTAGTTGGAACATTTACCGACAGTAATTGTCCCAATAACGCAAATTTACATTAAAAAGCACAATTCTTTATTTAACTGAAGGGAGTAAATTTTTACAGTTTTATTCTGCAAGAGTTTTTTACTACGGGTGTTTATTTTTGCAGATCGATGACAATCCACAAATTCTGAAAAAATTAGAACCTGCAAAAATTTTATGCTTCATGGTATTTTCTCCATTTTTTTTTTTCAAAATTGTTATTTTGGAGTATTATTCAATATCATAATGGAAGAAATGAATAAAATTCATGTATAAACCCCTGCTATGTTATCTTCTATTTCACTCATCCTTAAGCCTTTCACTGTTATACCTACATACAAACTGAGATACATTCAATACAGTAAAAAGAAAACAAATGGCATAAGGTATCATGTGTAGATGAAGGATTGGAGCTTGAGTCACAGCAACAGTAAGCATAAAGCACAGGTATACCAGGGAACGAGGCACCCTTGTGAGTGGATCAAATACAATGATGTTTACACCAATAATAATTGAGAACAAAGAAGTGTGATCTGCAGACAGATGGAATGAAAGAGTTATGTTTTTAGCCCATACCACTAATGCTGGAAGATTTATGGTGATAACAAGGAAAACCAGCACACATACGGTCAAATAAAAGTTTCCAAGACTTTCCATTAATGTCATCAGTCTCTTGTCCTTCTGTTGTTCAAGGTGACTTTTGCAAGTTTTAAAAACAGCAGCATATTTCCAAGTTCTCCAAAGACACAAGAGAAAGATCAAAACAAGAGTCAGTGTTCCGCAAAACAGAAGTGACATCATAATAACAACAACTATACAGATCCAATCCTTAGTTCCCAGCCTAGTTTGCATGTGAGGCAACACTTTAAAACGGCTTAATATAAAACCACCAAGCCTAACAAACATCCCAATCCATACAAACAGAGTTATGACAATAATGACAGCTGTAGATATGATTAAAATCAGAGGCATCAACCAAATGAAAGTCTTCAAGTCGTCAATGTTAGGGAGCCAACTATGTTGGCCACCATCACCTTTCAAAACTAAATATGCAAGAACAAACTGCGAAACAAAGAAGTGACTTTGGATGACAAGAAGTAGAACTCTGAGGCTCTTTGCAATGTTTGCAACCAAACTGAAGAATGAGTCACACTGTTGTTCATTGTTCATTGATGACAGCTGCCATGCAAACACCAACATGACAACAGAAAATGTCCAACAAGGCAACTGGACGGAATAAAACCTGTATATCTGACCAAGTGTTTGATGGAAGTCATATTGAGCACTTACTCTATGTGAACACTTAGGATCCAGCCACAGGTGCATCTGGATGTGTTCTTTGGTTCCTTTCGGTTTGGGGTGATGTAATTTAAGCACAAGCATTGCTGAACCATTGTTTGAAAAACTGTACACATCTTCATTAAACCATGGGACATGAATCCTTGCTATCAATACTGACTTTGTGTTCTCACATTCCATGGCTTCAATGTCAAAAACAAACACCTTCCAGCTCTTGGTTACAGACTTTAAACTTATGTTGGCAAAAAGGGAATCAGAAGGAATATCAAGAACAGTTGATCTTTTAGACAAAATGCCTGGTAACTCAACTTCATACACTGAGCTGCTGGAGGACTGAAACTCAGACCACACTATACTAGATTTTCTTGAGGGTGGCACACTGACCGCAAGGTATGTTATTCCTGGCAAATATTTCAGATCAAGCTTTACATACTTCATATCTGTTCCATTCCATGGAAGCAGCTCTACAAGATGAGATAAGTCTGCCACAGTACTACAAGCTTGCCCTGATGTCTCTGGACACCCAAACAACCAACGGTCTGAGTCAATGGAAGTCAGTATCATTAGAGAATCATGTGTTGTCGTCCATTCCTCTATGGAAAATGCAAACAGTTTTTGTTCATTTATAGTACTACCACTCCCTTTAAATCTCCATAATCTCTTGTGCAAAACCACTGGATTAAATTCCTTATCCATTGTATTCATAGTTCCTCCAGTATTATCTAAAGTAACTGTTGACTGACCTGAATTCTTGACAAAGTGATGTACAAAAATCTTCATTCTGTGTTGTTTATCCTCAATTATTTGTCTTTTCTTTGGATCAACCATATCAAACAAGGCACGGTTGGTTACTAGAACTAGTTGTCGACACCAACATAGGCACAGATGATCAACACTGATCCATGCCCGTGGTACAGATGTTGTAACAACACTGATACTTTGCGACCGTTCAGCTATCTGGCTCATGGAGGAAGGACTGGACCTCACTAACACATCTCTGATCCCACCACTCACAGACACAATAGTAACATTCTTCAGTCTTAATTCAATCTCATTGACAAATCCTTGACTCCTCCAGAAGCTGTTGATATTGTCATAATACTCCACCAACTGAGGATCCAGGGACACAATAGGATGTTGATGAGGTGTTCCAAAGGTTATGATGGTATGCACAAGATACGGACTGAAGTTTGGCAGTGCAAACAAACCTCTTGCAATCAAGCCACCCATGGAATGTCCTATAAGTACAACAGAGGTTTGTGGGTTTGCAGTCTTTTTGTACAACCACAGAATGCGTGTGATGCAAAGTCTTACAAATTCAGTTTGTTCATTCAACACTCCTCCAAATAAGCCGGATAACGATTCGTCTAAGTCAGTGGTAAAGTAATTGAAATGGACTTTAGATCTCAGACTTTCCGCTTTCCTTAACGCAACTGATGCAAGAGATCGAACTTGTTTATAACTTCCTGCATTCCCGGGAATAAACAGAACAGGAATTCCGGACAACTGAAGATTTCTAGACTGATCTGCATAGTCTCCTTCACCATAAAGATATAAAACGTATCTCGGAAAGCGTTTTGAAGTTCCTTTCCACAGTGGGACTTTGATATAGCGTGGCCATTCATACATCCATGTCATCTCACACCTGTTCTCCTCCAAGTTGATAAGAAAATCCCGGATACCAACCAGAGCAAACCCAGCAAAGACAGCAAGCCATGTGATTAACACCAAGTGTTGTGTTCTTGAGATATACACGGACATTTTAGATAGATTTCAAGGAGAAGAGAAAAAAACCTTCAAAAGGACGCACGTTTCAACCCAACGCAACCTTACCCACTGTGCTCGGCTTGGCTACCAAGTCACGAAGGAACGCTTTATATTTGCTGCACCTTGCGTCTTATGACTGGCAATCATTAGCCTTTGTATTATTTTGTATTTCTATAGAGGTTTCCTGCCTAGTTTTCTAGTTTCTTATCGTATTCTCCCTTTTGTATTAACAACGTTGGAAGAGGAGACGAGTTTTTTTAAAATAGTGTTATCCAACCACAATCCTCAGGACGCATGGTGTAACTTACACACAGTCTTAATTGTTAGTAGCGTTACCAAGGTCAAAGTTGTTTTAGATAGTGATCACAATGTAGTCTTACACCTTCTTTTCTCTCAATCTGAATTTCTATCTTTGTACGCCGGATGTCTGGGGGACGTGTGAAATACGTTTGTGACCAAGATAAGTCTGTTTTGGTGAACAATTTTGAGAAACGTGGATGGGTTCCTTGTGCTGAAGATGAAGACTGGAATTTTTATTGGTAAGCTTTGCCCAATAAGCTTAAAAGTAAGCAGCTTAAGGAGTTAAGCTTAAATTTTTCCCTTTTAAACTTAAGTTTTTAATGATCCTTGTAGATGTTGTGGTTCAAATTTAACCTTTGGTGTGAAATTTTTAAACCAGTTTATTTTTTTCAAACCAGTTTAAAATTTTTGAACTGGTTTGAATTTTTTTTCAAACTGGTTAGAAATTTTTAAACACATAGCTCATTTGTATCTCTGCCTGTAAACTACTGTGTGTAAAATAAATTTGTGACATTAAGGTGTCACACATTTCAGTAAACACTCACTGACACTGATTTTAAATGGTTAGCTTTTATATAAGGTAAGGGCCACTGCTCACCATAGTGCTAAAAGTGTACCTTTTGGGTTTAACCCCAGAGCGTCTCTTTAAAGGGCTATTTTGACAGGTCGTGGTTTGCATAAATGTGTAATCACTAAATTGAGTCAGTACTTTGCTATAATTTTACAATCTTCCCTAGCAACATTTTGGGATGAAGCAATGTTACTTTATCACACTTTTCTATTTGAATGGCTACCATATTTCCAACTTTGAAGATGTTTTTAACCTGCTCCGTTTTGGTTATTTGCTGGACCATCTTAAGTTTTCATTGTAGGTAGATGGTTGGAGACAATCTTGCGTCTTTTTGCTTGCCGCTGATCATTGAGTTGACTCTCTGACGTTTCTTCCTGGTCTGCTTGGAGGCCTGGTTCTTCTGCATCAGGGTGCTGTTTGACTTCTCTGTGAGGTTTGAAGCTAAACACTGCTTTATATGGACTAGTTTGTATGGCTCTGTGATGTGGTATGTTCATGGTGCAGCTTGCTTCTGTTGTGAAATCGCACCACTTTGTAAGGTCTTTGTTTGCTTTGCTCATGATGATAGCTCTCATATCCTCTTTCCATGTTCTGTTGGAGCAATTTCAGCAAGTCCTTGTATGGTGGGTGTTCGAATCTACAAATCTACGAATCTACTCACTTTTGTCACAGTGGCGATTTTTGTCGCCGTGGTGACTGGAGAAAGAAACAGGACATACGTCCCAATTGATATCAATCTCCCATGGAGACCAGACCACAACACCGGGGACTACGTCCCCTACTCTTTTTCGAACAGTGATGTGGGTTCTTTTACGTCCCCTACTATTTTAATGTCAGAAGGTGTAGGAGACAAGGCCAACGGCTTAACGTCACCGCCCAATGACGCGATCATCTGAAATGAGACAAGGTGTTTGAGCACAGACAGCATGATCTTACCAGTTATTTAAAGACCCTGGTTAGTGGTCTGGCCGGGATTTGAACCCGCGACCTCCTGCTCTACAGACTGGTGCCCAACTAACTGAGCTAACCCGGAGGCGGTTCTTGGGCTTCCATGCTTTAATTCTATGTCATTCTCTTTGGCAAAGTTTTGAACCATTTCGTTCTTAAATTCTCTTCCATTATCATAGATTATTATTATTGCTTTGGGTGCCCATATGTGTTGCATTACACCTTCAGAGTATCCAGAAATCCAAGCAGAAAGGACTTGGGATCTACAAATAAATTACGTTTTTGACAGAGGGGGGTCTGGGATGAATAAGTGATGATAATTATAGAAAATATTGATTGACTGTGCAGCAAGTCCTGTGTGGTCAAGTGGATATGGATATAGACTCCAGAGCTGGAGGGTTACGGTTCCAACCTCGGTATGTACTCTACATTTATTTAATAAAAAGAAAATATAGGATATGGGTGGGGAGGGGTATTTTTTTTTGGTGTATTCTTTTTAGACCCCCCCCCCCCCCCCCCCCAAACTAACCAAGCCCCTCTTTTTTTTTTAAACCACGCCCCATAAATAAAATCCCTTTTTAGACAGTTGATAAAAAAAACAGTTCAAAAAATTTATTTTGGTTTGAAAAAAATAAACTGGTTCAAAAAAATATACCACTTCAAAAAAATTTGAACCAGAGGCTAATTTTGAACAACAACATATATTATAGGCTAATTTTGAACTACAACATATTTTATTTTATAAAGCTAACATTTGAGTTAAGCAAGGCTTGCATGATCTTGACAGGGCCAGTGTGCAGACTGTGAGAGCAATTTTCAATGTGGAGACAGGATACAGACTTGGAGATGAGCAGTAAGATATGGAGGGATCCATCACATTGATATATAAACCATGCACCAGTCATTTAAAAGCAATTGACACCCACCCCAGGCATAATTACCTGTGCATTCACTTTGTATAGTAAACACACTGGTCACTGGGACAAAACATTTTGTGTCCAAAATTAACAAAGACTTTATGTCAGCAGACATTGTAAGCGATGTATGCATATTCTGTAATTTTTGTACCAAGCACCCATGTGTACTGGATCACTATCTTGCTGTGTTTAAGTTGATTCCTCTATTTTGCATTGCACATCACTTACAGTCAGTCATGTCCAATATACACAAACAGACACGATTAGTGAAAACACCCTCACCAATCGTCACCATTGGTAAAAGATTACCATTGTCAAACAGGCCTAACGATTCATACCATTGATACGAATGGTAAGCTCCTCAACCGATTGGTATAGCAAGTGTAAACTGCATTTCATTAACACTTGAGAGCCTTGCAGAAATGATTTGTCCATTGGTACAAATCGTAAAGTGACCAGTCCATTGGTTAACCATTGAAACATGACACTAAACTTCATCTCATTAGCACTTGACGGCCGCCACTACGACGAAAATTTTTGCATTTCTTTTCCGTTTTTTTTTTAATCCAAATGTATCTAATAGGTTTAGACAAATGTTAATTGCTATAAATTAGATTGATATAATAATATTCTTGCAAAGCCCAGAAATAGCTTATCGCAATTACTGACTCTTCTACTTGTTAACTCCATTAAATTATATTTAACTGCATTTAATTTATGGTTTGTAGAAAAAAATTTAATTTAAAATGAAAGAAATTAATTATGAAAGAAATAAGCTTCATGGAACATCCTACATTACTCCTGGTATTCTATAAAATAGTTTCCCTTTTTTACTATCTTCTTGACCCTCCCTACTGCTTGACATACTAAAAAATAAACCTTTGTCTTTTTGTGTAATTATTTATAGAGTGATCAATCATTTTCCTAACCACTATGAGCTGACAAGGAAAGATATGATGATGAAAAATATCAAGAGATATCGCAAGGAGTTAGATAAGGAAGGAAATCCTCTGGCAGAGAAAGATGAACTTGGAAGATACCTTTATCTTGGTAAATATTCAGTAACACTAAAACAATATAAGCCACTGCCATTTAGATGCAAGGTTAAACTAAATAAATGGTGTAAGTACAATTTACATGGAAACTGAAAGCTTGCCATTATAATCACTTTACCAACAAAAATTAAGCATTCACTCAGTTGGTTTCTTTTGTAGCCCTTTAGACCATTCATTGATTAGGAAAATTTGGGTGTTTTTTGTTGTTGTCGTTGTTGTTTGTGTAAGAAGTAAAAGACATGAACAGCTCAACTCAAATTCGCAATTCAAGAATGAACAAATGGAAGAGCAGCCAAAATGATGCACAGAAAATCAAACGCCAATTTATTGACAGGAAAAGCGAACCCATGAATCACCGAACGACAAGGTGAGTGAAAACCGAACATAAAAAAACCAGCAAGCAAAATAGAGATGGACTGAACAAATCCTTTATGCTAGAAGAAAAAGAATAGTAGCAAAGAATGAAACCTTAATATGTGGCTAAAACAAATTTAGTTTGACCCTAAATGTTTTGATACCTGTTGCAAACCTTTAATTTATAATTAAAATGTTTGGACTGATGGGCCAAGTAATTCGTTTGTGTCAAACAATTGTACCATTATCTAAGGTAGGTTAAATTCAATTGAATGAAGACTTTAAAAGTCCTTGTATTTATTTTGAGTGTTTTGTAGAAGATAATATAACTCTCTGTTTAGTTTATCTTTTAATTTAGAGAATCTAGGTATGTTAAATATTTTAATTTCTTGTTGTTGTTTTGTTTTTTGATAGATTTTATCCCTGTCACATTCATCCTGCCAGCAGACTACAATTTGTTTGTTGAAGAATTCAGAAAAAATCCATCCAGTACATGGATCATGAAACCAACCAATAAATGTAAGCTTTTCTGTATAATTTCAATGCAGAACTTCATGTTTTTTTTAAGTTTTTTACTTTGATTTGTACTGTAACGTTATTGAAGTGTGAATAACTTGATAAATAGACAATAATCATATTAACGGTATTGAACTGGAACTAGCGTGCAGTTGAGGCTCATGCAGGTGAATCTTTTCACATGCAATTATTTTTAATGATATTCCCCCCCCATTAGCCTTGACTGTAAGCTATGTAGTTCCAGTTCAATACCGAGAATACAAATATTGTCTATCGAGGACACTAAAACATAAAGAAAGATCTTACTAGTTATATATATTACAGTATATTTTCGGTATTTTAATTTTTTGGCAGTTTCTTTCTTAGTATCAAAATATTATTAATTTTTTCTCTCTGCTATTGTCTTTTGTCCTGATATGAAAGACTACATGTATATGTTCTTTCTGTCAACTGCATTTAATTGTTTTTTTTAATATGATTATATAATATTTAGCTTCCATGCTACAGATTTCACATTATAAGTTGAGATCTTGTTTTATAAGTCAAGATCTCAAGTTACAAGTGGGGATCTTGAGTTATAGGTCAAGATCTTGAGGTACAAGTTGAGATCTCACATTATAAGTCAAGATCTTGTGTTATAAGACAAGATTTTGAGTAATATGTCGAGATCTCAACTTATCAAGTTATCAAGTTTGAATAGAGAAAATACCAACACAGTGCACATGGTGGTTGGAAAAATATGATCTTAATAAGCATAGATGTTGGTGGTTTTAACAACATAGGAAATTTGAGTCTGCATTAATCTCCAGTCCTTTGGTGTAAAAACATTAAAACCAAAAAAAGAATATTTTCAAAGGGTTTAAAGAATATTTATTTACTGTATTTTTAGGGGATATGACAGATTTATTTTCATTTACTTGTTTGAATCTACATGGTGTTCTGATAAGAAAGTCAAAAAACGTTTTTCAATATCGATTTTTCTTCTCCGTGATTAATTTTATCCATCTAAAAACATGAAATTTCATTTCTGGGGGGTACAATACCACACAAGGAGAAAGACTGGGGATAGTCAGATGTGACGTCAATACCAGAATGCCAGTTTTGCGGTTTCTCAGTTCCCCCCTTTTTTGGCGCCTGTTGCTACAACCATAGACAACACACCTAAATGGAACCATGTTTCTTCCTCAGGGCATACCAAAAAATGTGAGGAACCAAGAAACTGCAGAACTGGCATTCTGGTATTGACGTCACAGTGGACTATTTCCAGTCTTTCTTATTGTGCGGTATTGTACCCCACCCAGTGCTCGACCTTAACTTTTTGGCTTACTAGTCCTTGAGCTAGTGGGGTCTGAAATTCACTAGCCAACAGGCATCATCTGCTCAAATTTTACCAGCCCAAACCCATTTTTTACTAGTCCTGGACTAGTGGACTACCGCTAAGATCGAGCACTGCCACCAGAAGTAAAATTTCACGTTTTTAGATGGCTTAAAAGCACAGAAATGAAAATCAATATCAAAAAAACTCTTTTTGATTTTCTTATCAGAACACCATGTAGATTCCATCAAGCAAATAAAAAAAAATCTGTCATATACACTTTAAGCCTGTTGTCAGTTAACCCTGGTACAAATATCTGTTGTCAGTTAACATTTTTTAATTAGCCAATATTTGTCAGTTGTCAGTTACAGTGTAACCCCATCCAGACCCTCCGTGTAAACACAGTTGTCAATAATATAATTAATGTTATCTACCAGAAATAATGACTTCATAAAAATTGTTGAAATTAATAGACAGTCTCTCTTCTTTCAGCCCAGGGTAAGGGAATTTTTCTTATCAATAGACTGTCGCAGCTGAAAAAGTGGTCTAAGGACACCAGAGGAACACCGTAAGACATTAAAAAAAAACTTACCTGTTCGACATCCACTGTGTTCATATTGTGTTCATTATCTTTATTACTCATGTGCAAAGCGCAATGAGTTAAAAAATGCCCTTCGTTTGTCTTTTTTTTTTCTTTTTCTTATTTTTTTTTTGTGTCATGATTTTGCATGCAAATTTATGCATGCATATTTTAAATTGTGCACTTCGGGTTCATAGCTTTGCCATTTACACTTTCTGTTTGGTGACTTCCGGCTACTCTCACTTCCGGTAAAACAGCGTTTCTGAAGTGTCACGACAGCATCTCCTACAACCCTACTTACATTACTAATGTTCACGTTGGGTATATATGTTGTGGTTCAATTTTAGTTCTGGTTCAATTTTTTTCAAACCAGTTTATTTTTTTCAAACCGGTTTATTTTTTTAAAACTGGTCTACTTTTTTTTTGAACCAGTTTAGTTTTTTAAAACAGTTATTTTAATTGAGGTAGCCTATATAAAACAGGACCACTTTTTAGAGTTAAGAACTGATGTTACTTTTAAAAACCTAAACACTGATTTTAAATGGTTAGCTTTTATATAAGGTAAGGGCCACTGCTCACCAGTGCTACCCTATGGGTTTCTGCCGGCATACTATTTAACCCTGAACACTGATTTTAAATGGTTAGCTTTTATATAAGGTAAGGCCCACTGCTCACTGTTGCTACAAAGTGTACCCCTTGGGTTTAACCCCAGAGCTGTAGTTGCTGAATTTTACAGCTGAATTTTAGTCCACTGCTTGATGTTTAATTCCTGTAGCCTTGTTCATCCCAGTGGAAAGGATGCATATGTCATATCCAGATACATTGATAATCCTCTTCTTATTGGTGGCAAAAAGTTTGACCTACGTATTTATGTGCTGGTGACATCCTATCGACCTCTTAAGTGCTATTTGTAAGTAACATGGTTTAATTACGTTTTAAAGTAGGGATTGGCTTGATCAACATTTACTGCAAGTCCCTTTGTGAGTGTTCATAAAAAGCTACAAAATTATGTAAATACTGGTAAATGTAAAGTCTGATATTAGCAGAAGCCCTAAATAATATTATTGAAGGCCACCCAGTGGAAAAACAACCTAAATGGCAAATCTTTTTAATTTATTTATAATTGAACAAGTTTATATTAATATAATGTTCACATGAAGAATGAAATCCCCATTGTAAGACATTCAAATGTGAAGTGTGTTGACTGCAGTTATTTGTAGTAATTTGAATCCATTGCCCCAATTCAAGCAAAGTGGAATTAATTTTTCTAAATTCTGTGTGTCTTTAAAGCACCATTGTGCATAATTTCATCTAAAACATTTTTTCTAACATGTGACTTCTTAGAACTGCACATAGTGTGTACTTATTGACTGAGTGATTATCATTACTAACCTACTAGGCCCTATGCTCTGCTATTAAACAGGGCCATGCTGCTTTTTCTAACCCCACTTGCACTAATCCATATGACCCCCCAATACTGGTATTTTGTAAAAAGTTTTGAAAAGAACACATGCATGGGGCTGTATAGGTCATATGATAAATACATAATTTATGTGGTCTTGTGCAATTAAACTTTTCCTAGGTACTCACCAAAATATGTTCAGTAATAAACAAAACTTGTAATACTTGGTAATATTTTAATGTACAATTTGTAATTAAATAGTAATTGGACTGAGTGGAGTACAATTCAGGGAGTAATCGGGCAAGTAATTTCAAATCAGCTGAGCGCGTAGTGCGAGGACAATTTGAAATTACAAGCACGATTACCCCTGAATTGTACTACACAAAGTTCAATAATTTACTAATCAATCGCATCAGTAACAAAATTCGAGATTAAAAAGTCTATGTCTACTTTTTTGTAGTAAAAATGTGTAGTATATTTTTTATCAGTTTGAAAGTAGAAGGAAAACAGCAAAAAGGAACCCATTCAAGTGCAACTGATTGACGCACACGCAATGTAGGTGTCCAATTACAGCTATCCAATTACAAAAAGTTGTAATTGGATAGCTGTAATTGGACACCCACGTGACCGCACGCCAATTACATGAGAAATAGGCGCGCGGATGACCATTCACAATCAAGAATTTTGTTATTGATATGATTATTATTTTTATTGTTGCAGGTACAAACTTGGCTTCTGCAGGTTTTGTACAGTACAGTATAATGCAAGTCTCAATGAACTAGACAACATGTTTGTCCACCTCACAAATGTTGCTATCCAAAAGTATGGGGTAAGAAAATTGGTTCCTTTGGCACAAGACAGATCTGGAATTTGTACAAAAGCCATTCATATTTTGTTGTTGTTGTTGTTGTTTTATAGGAGGAATACAATCCCATTCATGGAGGTAAATGGACTGTTAAAAACTTACAGTTTTATCTTGAAGGAACCAGGGGCAAAGAGGCAAGTATAAAAGTCCCGGCGGGGGGAACTCCCAAATAAAAAATAATGGTGTTGGCTTGTTGTACCTTTTAGGGGTCAAAATTTGTAGATTGGTACCTGCACTTACGATGCTAAAATCTAAAATGACTACCGTTAGAATTATCACGGTACCTTTTAGGGTATTAAGCCAAAAAAACATGACGGAGCATGACATGTGATGTTTTAGAATTGGCTCCTCTCAAGGGTAAAAATCCATTTGAGCCGCACCCATCACACGAGAGTCTGGTACCTTTAAAGGTGTTTATCGAAATTTCCGACAAGCAGCCCTGTCATTTTTTATATGGGAGTCCCTCCCACGGGATAAAAGTGTCTGGTACAGTAACTGTCATTTTATAATGTCATGCTGTTAAAGTGTTCAATTTCTTAGGATTATAGCCGCAGCAAATTAGTGGCAATAGAAAGAGGAAAAAAACATGGATCAATGTAAAATACACAAAATATGCAGGGAATGTAAACAATGGTTAAATTTCGGAGCATTTTTGGCCATTAAATTTGACCAAAACAGCAATACATGCAATATAAAATGCCCTTATTTGTTGCCCTTGTTGAACTGTTAAACATAATACATATTTGTCTGTCTAGACACATCATATAAAGCCCAGGCAAAGACTTATAGTTGGTTATTGAGGGGTTTTAAAGATTTTTTTTTTGTGGGAACATGAGAAGTTATAGAAAAAAATATGCATCATGCTAGTGATTGTAGTTATCTTTATGCACAACTGAAGGAAATTTTGGCTTTATTAAGTAAACACTTTCTTATGCTCAATTAAAAAACGTATGACAGAGCAGGAGGGACATTGGAATTTGTTAATGACTAAAATACTATTAAGGCTCGACTGGATTTTTGGCAACACAACATCCCAACTTTGAACGGCTGATACTTCACTGTCTGAGCTTGGTCTAGAGATGAAATGAACTTTCCAAAAAAGTAGATTTGATTGACATCCGTGTTACCATAACAACGAAATTTAAAGTAATGCAAATGTTTAATTTTTTTATGAAAAGTATTCAACCAATTTTATTTGAAAACACTCTCATAGAATTTTTTCAGACTTTGCAGTCTGAAGACTTACATCCACTAGTAGACTACAAGCGGCATACAGTTCTTTTAAAAGTTTAGGTCTAGATTGTTGTTATAGTAACACTAATATCAATCAAATCTACTTTTCTGGAAAGTTCATTTCATCTCTAGTATATGTGTGAAGCAGCTTGCCTGACCGAGCTCAGACAGTGAAGTATTGGGATGTCATGTCACCAAAAATCCCAGTCGAGCCACCTTAAGTAAACAAATTTACAATCCTACATTTTGATAACACCTAACAGGAATGGAAAATTTTCATGGAGAATCTGGAGATGTCAGAGATTTTTTTATTTATTTTTTTAAATTGATAACAGTACTTTTAAGTTATTAAAATTTTAAAATTTCGTGCCAAGTTTGAAGTTACAGAATAAGAGAAGTTGTGTGATCTTTGAAATGTGCAGTTCCTGAAAATATCCATACTCCCCCCACGGAAGGGTTTTTGTTTAGCACCCCCTGTCCCCCCAGGAAATTCCAGTTTAGCTTCATACTTTGCTTCTAAAATTTTGGCTTTTAAGACCCCCCTGCCCCTAGGAATTTCCATTGACCTTCCATGGGGTGGGTATGGATTTTTTTCTGGAACTACACAATCTGCATTTTATGGTCATGCCATTTACCTAGTTTCAACATAATTTCATTGCTGTTTTAGGTGACAGACAAGTTGTTTGATGATATTAACTGGTGTATTGTTCACTCACTCAAGGCTGTACAGGTAAACATGTTATTAACAACAGCTGACAAATGCAGCTGCTTTGTCTTTTTTGTATGTTTGTTTTTTAGAAGCAATAGTAAGACCCCCAGAGCTGTGCCGGTGGGAGCCTTGTGCTCCTGGCAGGTCTAACCATGCCGGATTGGTCTGCGGGAGAGGGGTGAGACGAAACAACACCCTGGTCCTCCAGGTAGGGGGGTTGGGCGTAGGGCCGAGCAACCCCACCCTGTAAAAAAAAAAACAGCCTTGCTACAGAAACGGAAGTAAGGAAATTAACAAATGCCAGTGAAGGGAGAGATGCAGACCAGACAACTAGGTCCATGATGGATGGGGATGAAAGCCAACCGGATATTCCCAGCCTGATAGCTGAGAAGGTGTAGGTGGAGATGGTTGGGACATGTCCTATGGATGGAAGCAGACTCAATGCAAAGGATTGCATTGAGATGGACGCCCCAAGGGAAGTGTAGCAGAGGCAGACCAAAGCTGACCTGGCGAAGAACAATGGAAAGAGAACTAAAAGAGGTGGCCTCACGTTCGAAACAGCTAGACGGCAGGCAGAAGATCGGCAGCTGTGGAGGACCATTACGGAAGCCCCATGTGCCACAAAGCACTTACGGTCCTGAAGAACTTAGGGATATATCCAAAGAGTAAAAACTTAGCACTCCTATCTTCACAGAAATGTTCTTGTTTGTATAAATTAACTGTTACTACGACTTGTCATATGTTACAAGGGAAGTCTATTTATAGTGTAATAATAATAATTATAATAATATTTATTTCTTATATTGCGCTTTTGCTATAAAAATAATCAAAAGCGCATTACAATTAATATAATAAAATCTTACAAATTACAAATTGATAATAAAACTACCGACTAATCCTTAACCCACTGACACCTGAACTGCCCGAAACCGCCCGTACAAGATTCCACTGATTTAAAAAATTGTAACTTTCTCAATCGTGCAAACATTGCCTTACTGCCCCTTTCAATAACATGCGGAATTTGAAATTCAAATCTCCACCGACGGTTGCGTTATTCCCTGCCGTCAATCATAATTAATACGAAGGCCAACGGACCATGTAAAAAAGAAACAAACAAAATGGATCGAAATCTACCAATCATAATGCATGGACGTGACCTTTTGAACTCATTGAAGTGAAGCTCTGTTTCCCGAGAGGTAAGCTAAGATGATTGACGGCAGTGTAAAACGAAAGCGTTGGTGGAAATTTGAATTTCAAATTCCGCATGTTATTGAAAGGCGCAGTAACTAGCAGTTGTGAGCATTGACTAGAAAGTCCCTCGAATTGAGATACCCAATAAACACAAAAAAGTCAGCAATTTTTGCAGAATATCAGTGTTTGAATTTGGACAATAACAAAAATGACCATTTTTAATGTCAGTAGAAAAACAACAAAAATCATGTTTTTGCCTTTAGTTTTTTTAATCAAATCATGTGGCAAACCCAAAAGTCAACATTCACATTCGTTGCTTGGGCTGAGCTACAGCCTCTTGTTCTAGTGACCACAGCCACTCTGACCTACCACCGAAATTTCACGCTTGTTGTGTTCTTCAGTGGTCGCAACTTCCAAAATATGCTGTGGTAGGTCTCAAGGCTACTTCATTTCGTGGCGAGCATTTTTCCAGTTCAACGAGCAACGAGCCAAATTCATAAACGAAGTACAACACCTAACTCGCTTCATTGAGAAACCGGACTCTGAACTACCTTCAAGCTTAATGATGCTCATCAGGCAGCTACTATGTTTTCATGATCTGAAATTGAAATATTTACATTGAAAATGGCAATTTTGCAGGACATCAGTAAAAGGATCCATTTGAAACCATTCCATTGTTGCGGTGGCCCAATTTGAGTGGTTGTACTGTAAAAAAATAATAAATAATATAAATATTGTTAACATTTTAATACCCTCAGTCTTGTTGTGTAAAACTCAGTGTTGTGTCCCTCTTGGGTTCTGTACCAATGAATAATACTGAGGTACAAACCCAACTGTCCTTATTCCTTGATTTGAAAATAATGTTTCACAGTTTTAAGCACATTCAATGTCATATACCTGGCATTTTACACTTACTTACTTGTGAAGAATGCTGAAAAACGGGTCTCTAAAATCCCAAATTTACCAGGCTGGTTAGATAATATGCCCTACCACCTTAGTGATAAAAAATGTTAATGTATAGAATGCACAACATGTTTACTTTGAAGAGAACAAAATATTTTATTGTTGTTCCTTAGAATGTGATAGTCAATGACAGACACTGCTTTGAATGTTATGGGTAAGTGCTTAATGTATGAAACATAGTTATACTTATAAAATTAATAAATAATTCATATTAATGAAGGAAAATACAAAGAAATGAAAGTGTCATGAAGGTTTTAAAATCCTGATACAGAACAGACAGTATCACCTGCAGTTCGCCATTTTTAATATTCATACAGTTTATATTTTATCAATTATTTACAGAACTAAGATTAAAATCAGTCACATGACAAACAAACAACTTCAACATTTTACTCTGCTTGTTTTGTTGTTGTATTAATACTTCAAAAAAGGGATAAAGAAAATGCTTCGCAGAGTACATACTTAGCAGTGTGAAGTTTAATTGAGGGCTCTTTGCAATGAGTTTTAACCAAAATATGGAGAAAGTGGCTTTGAACAAACTTGCCCTTTTATGCTTACACTGCAGATTGTATTTGTTCACATTGATCCACATTTAATTTTTGCCAGGAGGCTACATTTCTTAGGATTTAGCCATGGCAAATGATGAGTGCAAAAACAACAGCTTCCTATAGATTTTAATCTAGGGATATTTTTCCCAAGTTGGTTCTCTAAATTAAGCATTAAGTGTTATTGTTTATAAAAAGTTAATCCTGTGGCAACAAACATCTCCCATAGATAGACAGCTGTCGACCATACAGACACAGACATACACTGTTCTAACTGTATACGTGTAGCCCCCATAAGCAGGCAATTTGTCCAAGAGAACACATAACTGTTGTCTCCGGGGCGTCCAATATGGGAGGTTTTAATGTATATTGATATTGAATATCAGGGGCGTAGCTACCTGTACGCACGTACGCACGTGTGTACCTGAAAAAGTCAAAAAAATAAGTAAAAATCAAAAAAAGTATATGACCTAGTTGAAAATTTATGTGAAGATTTGGTGATTTTGATATGAAGACATAAGCATACTTTCATTATTACATAGTTTACATACATACATACATACATACATACATACATACATACATCAATACATATACTTTATTTCAACTCGAAAATTTAGAGTAGCAAATATATGCTAATGTATTCAAGCACAATAACAAACAGTAACAAATGCCCAGCTGAATGAGTGCATGTACAGTTTGCTTTTTGTTGGCTAATTTTACCTCATTGGGTTAGTTGAGTCGTGCCTTGGCTTTGAGCCAAGGCAACGACTATATAAATTGGGCAGAAAAACAGTTGGGATTTTCAAGTGGTTTATAGCCTGAGGCGAAGTGTTAGTAACGTCATATCAGTTGATATAGCAACTTCAAGCTCATGGATGATTGGATTTATTTAAAACATAAGAGAAAGGAAAATGACGAAATGAAACATATCAAGTAAAAGGAACATACATTATTGCCGGGTTTGGTGAGAGTTCCATTTGATAATGATTTCGTTTTCTTTCTTTTCGAGCAACAGATAAATGGAAGTATTAAGTTGACCTTTCATGCACAAGTGATTGCGAAAGACTGATTAAAGGTTTCAACAACAACAACAACAACAATTTATTTACAAATAATAAAACAAATTATATTAGCAACCCGCAAATAACTAAAGTTAATCGTGGCGGGTTGCTGCACGCTAAACAATTACAGGAGCTAACTATAAAAAACTTAGTTAGACAGTCTAAATGCTCATCATCGAGTGAAGACTTACGTGGTAAATAAAAATAAATAAATAAAATAATTGACAGATAACAATAAATATGAAAATAAGGAATGGATAATTTATGATTAGTTACTGTAACAACAACAAATAAATTAATTAATAATAGAAATAAAAATAAATATGAAAAAAAATATACATATATACAAATTAAGGAGAAGGGGTAATAAAATGCAGTTTAAAGTCAATTAAGTGTTTTAATTACCCGATATCCTCAGTACAGTGTAGTAATGTTCATGACAGGTCACCTAGTGTGACTGGAAAAGCGACTGTACATGTAAACAATGTATTGAATTAATTCTCGTACCTTAGGGGCACTTACAAGACTCTTAAAGCTTCTTAAAGTATGACTTCACTACTCGAAGAGTTGTTGTTCTTGTTGGATATTGCATCATTCTGTTCTTCTTTGAAACTTTACCCTTGAAAACATAAAGAGTACACAATGAGCCAAATGTGAGCTAAAAATTACTAATAATGTTGTATTTTAACTTTTATGTTGCTCTGTGTTTCCAGTTATGACATTATTATTGATGATAATCTCAAGCCTTGGCTCATTGAGGTAAGCAGCTGCAAGTCCCCAGGGAGGGGGGGGATACTCAAGTTTAAAACTGATGGGGGTTGTAAAGGATTAGGGAATGAGATTTGTGATTCTTGGGATTTTGGGGGTTGAAAATTTTCCCAGTACTCTTTAGGGTATTGGTTATATGGGGATTTGTGTGACACATTAAATAACATTACTCATGAGAACCTCCTTGTTATGGACACCCGTTAATCTGTTCAGTTTCTTTGTTCCCTAACATGTCCATAATACATACATACATACATACTTTATTACCTTTCCCCAAAGGGGCTTTTCAAAGATAATTAAAACTAACTAACAAGAATAATCGAAAAATAACTAATTACATTATGATCATAAATATAAATCGTATTTACAAATATAAATTGAATTAATTAAGTTAAGATTCTAAAAATTCCTTAAGAAGCTTGCGCTTTAAAACTTTCTTAAAAACCGAAACAGATTTACTAAATTTTAAAATAGGGTCCAATGAGTTCCAAATTTTAACAGTGCGATAATAAAATGTCCTCTGGCCAGAAGCAGTTCTAAATAAAGGAATGTTTAATTGTTGAGAATTTCTAGTTGAACGGTTACTAATATTTTCACGCTTAATAAATTTAGATATCAAGTAGTCAGGGGCACAGCCTGTCATACACTTAAAGGCCAGGGTGGCACTCCGATAATAAAGCTGGCTAGATACTGGCAACCACTTTAACTTTTTTAGTGCGGGGGTGACATGGTCATATTTTCGCGTGCCGCTTACAATTCTACAGGCAAAGTTTTGTACAGATTGCAGTTTATCTATATTAAAATTAGAAGTGTTTACCCAGACATTAGAACAATAAAACAATTTACTAAAAACTAGCCCATTAATAACTGTAATAAGAATACTTTTATCAAGTGAGTGTTTAACACGATTAATCTGTCCAAGACAGGACATGCAGGAGGAAACGGTTTTAATTATATGTTCGTTATAAGATAAGTTGGGATCCAATGTCACCCCAAGGTCCTTTGCAGCTTGGACTGGCACAAGTACATTCCCCAGCAATGATAAAGAGAAATTTTGCAATCTTGGTAGCATTTGTCTACTGCCAAATACCAGTAGTTTAGTCTTTATCGGGTTCAGCAATAAATAGTTGTTTAAGCACCAGTTGCGTACGTTTATTAAATCCTCGTAAAGGAATAAATCAGCCACAATTCATTTTGATTAGGTTGCTGACACTGATTGGTGTGATTTTGATTGACAGGTGAATGCATCACCATCACTGACTTCAACCACATCTGCTGACAGAATCATGAAATATAATCTTATACATGATACCCTTACTATTGTAGTCCCCAATGGAGAGATTCCAGAGTGAGTATTTAAACAGTTCATCGTATACAGTACTTACCCACTAATAAGAACCTGCAATTTAAGAACCTGTCAGCCTAAACATATCAATTTAGACCCCATTTACATAAGAACCTATTTAGCCTAAAATTTGAAACAGGTTCTTATAGAAAGGTTCTTATAGAAATTAACCTAAAAAAATCTTCATGCAAAAAAACATGACTCGAAAGTAGTGAACTTGAACATGTATACACTTCTAAATTTGGTATAAATAATGTTTGAAAACCTAATCCACATGAGTGAACCCTACAAGTACATTTATCACTTAGAATTTCTATATGAATGCAGTTTCAAATTGAGTTCTTGATCTTGAATTAGGGTTTACAGTAGGGTACCATAGTTCTTGATTTTATGTCATGCAGATTATACATAAAGGACATAGAAAGTAGTTAAAAAAATGTTTCAGTTATAACTTATAGTGTTTAGAAGAAAAAAACATTATATCCACATATATGTATATATTTCATTAAAAATATATCATTAAATCAACTTTTAGCCTGATACTGAGAATTAAAATATCTACTAAAATGGGTCATGGTCACATACTGTCTAAGAGCCAGGCCTGTTTTGGCATTAAATTAATGTAGATGCCACCTTTCTACCATTCACAGGTGTATAATATATTTCTCATTAAATAAGAACCTATTTAAGAACCTGTGTAGCCTAAAATTCCACTAAGCACCATTTACATAAGCGGGTAAATACTGTATAATTTTTATTATTAATAGCTCGTAATCATCAAGTTTACATCATTCTGTAGTTACTTTATAGAGAAACTTGAGCCAGCTTAATAAAGTTTAGGAAAAAGAGAACAACTAGAATGCCAACAGGGGCTCTCATTGACTCGGATTCCTTTATCCAAGATAAATTACAATATGATTTAATATAGAAATTATATAAAAAAGACTAACAATCTCAGATAAGGAATTAAAATGAGGGATAACCAAAAAATATTTATTGAAGGGATGATTTATTGTTGTGAAAAAACTCTTTTCCAGACCATATCATGCTCTGTTCATTATTTCTCTTCATAAAGGAAAAATGCATAATGCTCTGTCCTGCATAATTTATTGAGCTGTCAATGCAAATGCCCAGGGGGAATTCTTGTTATGAAAATTATGTATATATTAGGATACAGGTCTAAATGATTGAGTGCAAAAAGGTCCTTTGTGCATTTTCAAGTTATTTTCAACTTTTTGTTAGAAACTTCCAACAGGGAATCCAATTTTGAGACCTTGAACATGTATGTGAATCTGCTGTTTTTACAGTATTAACAATCTTTGTCGCAAGTGGAGGTTGGCAGCAATGCAGCCCCCCAGCCCCATAAAGGAAGACCACCTACGTGGCCAGCACTGCCCACAACCCATCCATGAGCCCCCACACAGCGTACAACTCCATACAGACCCGGGGGCACCATCACACTGAACATGAGATTCAGTGGAAAGACAAAATAAATAATAAATAACTAAATGAATAAACAATTTAATAAATTAATAGCTAATACAAAATCCAAGGGAAGGGAGGGGTGGGGGAGCGCAAGCTAAACACCAACAACAAACCAGACGATAAAACGAGCTCAGAGCACATGGTGCTGCGTGAGCCTAAGCTGATGAGATGACCGCTGTCCGTAGCTAAGCCCAGGAACCTTGCAACCGAAGCTGGTGACCGCTAATGCTATCAATGTGGGGAACACGGCCGCAAGCTGCCATAAACGCTACCCACTAACCACCGGGGTGAGCCACATAGGAGACACTGACCACTAGCCCGCCAGAACTGCTAGCAAAAACACTAACCAGTGCCAGATTCCTCGCTAAAAAACAGGCACCCCCAAAGCCAGTCCCAGGGCCAATTAAATGAGGCTAATTACAAACGCTTTCTCCTCATAGTTAACTCAGTTAAATTGCATTTAACTATAATTTATTTAAAACAGTAGAAATGCTTACATACACACATGTTTATTTATTCAAGATACTAAAAGAATATACTTGAAAATGAAAACATGAGGTTATCCCTATAATGTTTTCCTAATGTTATCAATGATCTTGATTCTAACATAAAATGTTAGCATTTCTACTGTTTCAAATGCTTTTTAAAACATTTTCAGGGCATCAAAATGAGATGATTCATTGGCTTTTTCCTCCAAAAATATTCAACTTGAAAATTAGCCTCAAAATGCAAGTATAATGCCATTTTTCACTTAGCCCTTGAACAGTCTACTTGCTAACAAGTGTACATGTACTTTAATTTAATTGTAACTAAAATGTCAACTGTTACATTTTTCCTCATCTTTTTGCTGTTTACTTTTATTATTGACTCTGACTGGGTTGGCTTGATAATAACTTTGTTATGTTTGTCAGCATTGCATAAATGTAACCCAAATAACAACCTATTTTGAACGTTTAATGATTGCAACATTCCATACGTACAGTTTACTACCACATGCAGGAGGATTATAAATGTCTTTATCTTGCAATGTATAATATATAGTTCATCTACGAATTTGGATGTAACAACTTGCCTATATAATGATATTAATTAATATTAAAGTCGGCTTCCGTTTATTTACTACAGATATTTTCACATCTTGTGCTAAACTCTAAATAATATTTACGGTACTAAATTAGCTACAACTGCATCTTAGCAAAGACTGAAGCCAGGTTACTCGACGGCTAAAATTGTGTTATGACAATGCTGGAAAAAGCTACTTAAATTTACATACCTTCAGTTCTGACGACACTAATTAAAATAGAGCAAAAACCCGCACAAGGCTACAACTTTTACATTTCATTCCAAGCATTGAAAGAATGTGTTGAGCATAAAAATGAAAATCAGGAAGACATTATAACAATAATAATAATAATAATAATCTTACGTTTACAATTAATTAACAACCTATTGCTTTGCTTTTCAGTGTGAGATGGAATAAGTCACCTTCCAAAGATGCTCTAGGAAATTTTGAGGTTTTGTAAGTGAACCAACTTAAATTTGATTTTCTACTGATACAGTATACAGTATACTGTATACAGTATACCGTATTGTGTGACTACATAATAATGATAATAATAATAATAATAATAATAATAATAATAATAATAATTGTAGCTGCGCAAGACCAAGCCCTCCCCACCAAAGCACACCACCATTACATTATCAAGGATGAGGCAGACCCACAGTGTCGCATTTGCAACAAATTCCCAGAAACCATCGACCATATTGTCTCAGGGTGCCCAGAACTAGCAAAAACAGAATACATACACCGGCACAACAAAGTGGCAACCTATTTACATTGGAACATCTGTCAAGAGTATGAAATACAAACAGCAGACAAATGGTATGAACATAATCCAAAACAGGTAGAAGAAAAGGACAACATCACCATCCTGTATGATATGCCCATTCATACAGACAGAGAAATTCCTGCAAATCGCCCTGACATAATCATCAAGAACAACAAGGACAAGATATGCACACTTATCGATGTAGCCATTCCCTCTGACAAAAACATCTCCACCAAAGTCTCTGAGAAAACATCCAAATACAAAGACCTAGAACTTGAGATAGCAAGAATGTGGCAGACGAAAACTCAAACCATTCCTGTGGTAGTAGGCGCACTGGGGATGATCAAGAAAGGCATAGAAAAAATAGTCACTAGCATCCCTGGCAACATCAACCTCTGCGAAATTCAGAAAACCGCACTACTTGGGACAGCCAACATCCTGCGCAAGACCCTTTCTCTGCAATGCTAAGTAGTGTGGCCTCCACACAGCGCCTCATGGGTGCCCTAGGTCCATGGTTTGGACCCGGCCTCCATGGAGAACACATAATTATATGGAGAACACATGATAATAATAATAATAATGTTCCATCAAATAGAAACATCGCACTGAAGGAAACTGAAAAAAAAAAAGCAAGTACAAAGACCTAGAACTAGAAATACAGAGAATGTGGCATATGAAAACCGTAGTGATCCCTGTGGTTGTTGGTGCACTTGGTACAGTGAAGAAGGGTATGGTAGAAAACATCAACAAAGTATCAGAGAGAGCTACTATGACAAAGATTCAAAAGATCTGCATGCTGGGATCTGCACAAATCCTCAGAAAGGTGCTCAGTGTATGAACAGAATGATTGACTTGAGTGACTGACGCTCTAGGTGCATGGTTTGCACCCGGCTGATGCACAAAAAGAACACCAGCAAAGACTGTGATAAAAGAGATAATAATAATAATAATAATAATAATAATAATAATAATAATAATAATAATAATAATAATAATAATAATAATAATAATAATAATAATAATAGTGATTGCTGAGGTTGTTGGTGCGCTTGGTACAATAAAGAAGGGGATGGTAGAAAACATCAAGAAAGTATCAGAGAGAGCTGATACTATAATGGTGGTCAATTTGTTTTCCTCTAGATTATTTGCCATGTCACTTGCCTTGACTGTTGTTTTTGTTGACTTGTCAGGTATGATGAAGAGCTCGCTTGTCAGGATACTATGGAAAGAGACTCCAGATCAAGAACAGGTCAGGTCCCAGCATCTCGGCCTGGCAAAGATGGTAAAACCAAACAGGCAACATGGAAGTAGTATTCACCCACAGTGTATAGTGGATTACATTGACTCGACATATGCCAGTTGAACATTAATATAAAAAGCAAGGTTGTACCTCCGGATGGTGACTATTGAGGATTTTGTAATAACTGTACAATTTCCGCTTTTTGTTGTGACTATTTCACTTCCCGCCTAACACCTAAAATGCACGGCTGGGTTTATGATGAACTCATCTATTTATGGCATATTTTCTCCGTCTCTGATCAAAATTCATATTCACTATTTAATTGGAGAAAGATTTAGATTGGAAAGAGATTGGAACAGCTACAACTTTCATTACTTGAGGACTTCAGTGACCTGACAAAGTTGTTTTGGTCAAAAGAGGTCAGAAAACTCTGGATTTTATTCAGCGAAATTATTGATTGCCGTGCAACATAAAAAAAATATGCTCATTGTGAACGGGAATGAAAGGAAAATAAACAAATAAATTGAAGGTTACTTCTTCTGTGTAATGAAAAGTTCCTCAATCTTTGATTCATGATCTGGTGCATCGTTTATGTTCATTTCCTAGAATTAGTCTAAATTTATTTATTAATTGTTGTAAAAAGCCGGAAAAAACAACTACAGTCGACGACAAAACTGTTTTGACACTTTATTTAGAGGTGCATTTCTTTGTTCATTTATTTATTAAGTCGAATGTTTCGTTAAGGGGCTCAACTATTTTTGATGCCAATAACACAGGTAACACAGACAGCCAGTACAACTAAGATGTGGTCTGATACGTCTGTCTTAGACAACAATGTGACGTCTTAGCATATTTTGAGCATGCCATGCTGTCATACTGTCAGCTATTTGTCATACTGTCAGCTATTTAGTGACTTTTGTATAGTGACCAATGTGTCAATAGTTGTTATACATGCAAGTCTACATTCCATTCTTACTATTATAAACTGGAAAAAGAGTTGTAAACATTGCAGTAAGAACTTCAGGTTGTACATGTTATAGGGTCGTTATAGAATTTACTCTGACAAAACTGTTTTTTTAGCTCATTAAAACATGATTGAATAAACACGTTCTTCTATAAATCTAAGCCTAGGTATGTTCTTAGCACATTCTCTTCGTCCGAGGAAACGGTGAAACACGCTTTGTTACACTCCGGATACACCGGTAAATTGCGTTGTAGCCAATCGGAAAGCGTACAGCATCCCACCTGTGGGTATAAAAAAACGGTAAAAACGAAACGAAATTTATTTACGCACGTAACACCTAGGAACTCAAGAGCTCATTACAACGTGTACGTGCCTCTTGTCCTCCTTTCTATTCCCTGTCACGCAGGCTTGACTGTTCTTATGATATGAGAACCTGAATCCCCTCTTGTCCTCCTTTCCATTCCCTGTAACTAACTATGCTGTCACGCAGGCTTGACTGTTCTTATGATCTGAGAACCTGAATCCCCTCTTGTCCTGCTCTTTCTAAACCCTGCCATGTAGGCTAGACTGCTCTTATGATCTAAAAGCCTGAATCCCCTCTTGTCCTCCTCTTTCTATACCCTGCCATGTAGGCCAGACTGTTCTTAGGATCTGAGAGCCTGAATCCCCTCTTGTCCTGCTCTTTCTATACCCTGCCATGCAGGCTAGACTGTTCTTATGATGTAGAAGCCTGAATCCCCTCTTGTCCTGCTATTTCTATACCCTGCCACGCAGGCCAGACCGTTCTTAGGATCTGAGAGCCTGAATCCCCTCTTGTCCTCCTCTTTCTATACCCTGCAACACTGGCTAGACTGTTCTTATGATCTGAGAGCCTGCCACGCAGGCTTGACTTATCTCGTGATCTGAGAGTCTGAAACCCCTCTTGTATTGCTCTTTCTAAACCGTACCTTGTAGGCTGACTGCTTTTGTGACCTGAGAGCCTGAATCCCCTCTTGCAAGAGGGGATTCAGGCTCTCAGATCATTAGAACACTGTGTTGCAGGGTTTAGAAAGAGGAGGACAGGAGGGGATTCAGGCTCTCAGATCCTAAGAACAGTCTAGCCTGCGTGGCAGGGTATAGAAAGAGCAGGACAAGAGGGGATTCAGGCTCTCAGATCATAAGAACAGTCTAGCCTGCGTGACAGGGTTTAGAAAGAGGAGGACAAGAGGGGATTCAGGCTCTCAGATCATAAGAACAGTCTAGCCTACATGACAGGGTTTAGAAAGAGCAGGACAAAAGGGGATTCAGGCTCTCAGATCATAAGAACAGTCAAGCCTACATGACAGGGTTTAGAAAGAGCAGGACAAAAGGGGATTCAGGCTCTCAGACGACAAGTTAAGTCAAGCCTGCGTAACAAAGAATAGAAAGGAGGACAAGAATGATTCAGGCCCTCAGATTATAAGAATAGTCTAGCCTGTGTTGCAGGGTATAGAAAGAGGAGGATAAGAGGGGATTCAAGCTGTCAGATAAGATAAGACAAGAGGGGATTCAGGTTCTCACGTCATAACAACGGTCTAGCCTGCGTGGCAGGGTATAGAAAGGGGAGGACAAGAGGGGATTCAGGCTTGTAGATCATAAGAACAGTCTGTCCTGCGTGGCAGGGTATAGAAAGAGGAGGACAAGAGGGGATTCAGGCTCTTAGAACATAACAACAGGGATTCGGGCTCTCAGATCATCAGAACAGTGCAGTCAGTGTTACAGGGTATAGGAAAGGGGAGGACTAGAGGGGATTCAGGCTCTCAGATCATCACAACAGTGTAGTCTGTGTACGTACAGGAAAGGGGAGGACTAGAGGGGATTCAGGCTCTCAGATCATCAGAACAGTGTAGCCTGTGCTGCAGGGTATAGACATAGGAGGACAAGAGGGGATTCAGGCTCTCTGATCATCAGAACAGTGTAGTGTTCTCCCCTTTCTATACACTGCCATGCAAGCTAGACTGTTCTTTTGGTCTGAGAAGCTGTATCCCCTCGTCCTCCCCTTTCTATACCCTGCCACGCAGGCCAGACTGTTCTTATGATCTGAGAGCAATGTTCTTATGATCTGAGTACACTGTTCTGATGATCTGACAGCCTCAATCCCCTCTTGTCCTCCTCTTTCTATACTGATAAGATAAGACAAGAGGGGATCCAGGTTCTCAGGCCATAAGAACAGTCTAGCCTGCATGGCAGTGTATAGAAAGAGGAGGACAAAAGGGGATTGAAGCTCTCTGATAAGATAAGCCAAGAGGGGATCGGGTGATGTCGCAGCTCTTAGAAGGTCTCACACCATTGGTTTGCCACCCTTAGACCTAACAATAGGACAAACAACACAACAATGGACCCTAACCCTAAAAACAATAGCAGCCTTGTTTTACAAGGCCGATGAAAATAGAAGCTTCTAAGAGCTGCGACCCCACCGAGGGGATCCAGGTTCTCACGTCATAAGAACAGTCTAGCCTATGTTGCAGGGTATAGAAAGAGGAGGACAAGAGGGGATTGAGGCTCTCAGATCATAAGAACAGTGTAGCCTGTGTTGCAGGGTATAGAAAGAGGGGATTCAGGTTCTCAGATCATATGTACAGTCTAGCCTGCATGGCAGGGTATAGAAAGAGGGTATAGAAAGAGACAAGATGGGATTCAATCTGGTAGATCATAAGAACAATAAATAATGGAAAATGTTAATTTAGAAAAGTGCCGAAAATGTAAAAGTTTTCAGACGTTTCGGGCTTAGCCGCATCTCATGTCTCTTTCTTTGCTTGCTTGCGCCGCAGAGCTTCACGCCACGCACTTCAGCGTCATGCAGAGTGGCCATTTGCATTGAAGTGTTGTGCGACGGGGAAACCAGGCAGGTTTTTTTCAATGCTACGGAGGTGTTCGCCAAGGCGTTTCCTAAGAGCGCGCCCAGTTTCACCAATGTAAACTGCAGAGCAACGACGACAGGAGATGCAGTAAATGATATTTGATGTCTCGCAAGTGAAGTTTTCTTTAATGATGATGGTGCCTTTGGGGCCTTGCAGGGTGGTGTCGGAGGAGATGTGTTGACACGTCCGACAGCGAGCGTGTTGGCAAGCAGAAGAGCCTGCGAGACGATCCGGTGAATTTCCTTCAACTGTGTGGACCAAGTTGTCGCTCACGTTCTGATCACGGCGATATGCAACCAATGGTGGCTGGGGAAATATGTCTTTGGTTGCGGGGTCATCAGTGAGAATGTTAAAGTTGCCAAGTAGAATTCTTTTAATTCTATCGTTCAAGGGATGGTATGTGAGAACTAAAGGAATCCTACTGTCATTGTTGACGGCGATATGTGTCCTAAGGGCGTCCATCTGTCTAAGTTGACGCAACTTGTTGAGGTCTTGTCGAAGAGAAGACGGCGAATAACCTCGTATGACGAAAAAAGCGGTCATTTCATCCGCCTCCTCTAAGAAGTCGGCATCGTTAGAACAGAGACGGCGAAGACGTAATAGCTGACTGTACGGCAGACTATCCTTGCAGTGGCGACGGTGTGAGGAGAGGTGATGGAGATAGCTGTGAGTGTCAGTGTCCTTGTAGTAGATGGAAGTGCTAATATGATCGTCAGAAATGCGCAAAGTGATATCCAGGAAAAAGGTAGTTCAGATTCAAAAATAGTGTGTGTATACTGAAGAGCAGGATGAAAGCTGGATACGACGAGTTGATGTAGTCCTCCAGTTCTACCCGGCTACAACAAGCTACCCCGACAACATCGTCAATGTACCTCTTGTGGAGTTGAGGTACAAATCCGCGGTACTGTCTCATGATTTGTTCTTCCATGTAACCAACGAAAAGGCATGCGTAGTTGGGACCCATTTTGCTGCCCATTGCGACCCCTCCTGTTTGGTTGTAAAACTCGCCATTGAACAGGCGTTCAGGGTTAGCACAAGTTCAGCAAGGCGTGTTAGTGTCGATGTTGGTGGGTCAAGAACAGGACGCTTGTCAAGAAAGTAAGCCAACGCTGCTAGGCCATCGTCATTCGGTATGACAGTGTATAAGGATTTGATGTCCATGGTGTAAAGGAAGCGTTGACCCACCATAGCATTGGCAAAGCGGAAATCACTGAAAATCTGGAGCGCGTGGTTTGTGTCTTTGAAATAGGTGTCCAGATTGCGGACGAGGGGCGACATAATCTGGTCCAGATATGAGGCAATGTTCTCGGTGGGGCAGCCGCATGCGGAAACAATAGGTCTCCCAGGATTGTTTTCCTTATGGATCTGAGGTAGAATCTGGAGGTTCTTGGAGTTAAGACAATTAGATGTTTTGCTGACTGGTAATTGGCCAGAACTGATCATATCGTTGACCGTTGACTTAACGACTCGTTGATAAGCCTTAATTGGATCGCTTTCTAGGCGTTGGTAAAATCTCTCGTCCGAAAGTTGACGTTTAGCTTCAGCGATATACAAGGGACGCGACCATACAACAACCGCGCCACCTTTGTCAGCAGGTTTGGTGACAATATCCCTTCGTTTGGTGAGTTGAAGTAAGGCCGCTCTCTCTGCATAAGAACAGTCTAGCCTGCATGGCAGGGTATAGAAATAGCAGGACAAGAGGGGATTCAGGCTCTCAGATCATAAGAACAGTCTAGCCTACATGGCAGGGTATAGAAAGAGGAGGACAAGAGGGGATTCAGGCTTTTAGATCATACGAGCAGTCTAGCCTACATGGCAGGGTTTAGAAAGAGCAGGACAAGAGGGGATTCAGGCTCTCAGATCCTAAGAACGGTCTGGCCTGCCTGGCAGGGTATAGAAATAGCAGGACAAGAGGGGATTCAGGCTTCTACATCGTAAGAACAGTCTAGCCTGCATGGCAGGGTATAGAAAGAGCAGGACAAGAGGGGATTCAGGCTCTCAGATCATTAGAATAGTCTAGCCTGCTTGGCAGGGTATAGAAAGAGGATGACAAGACGGGATACAGGCAATCAGATCATAAGAACAGTCTAGCCTGCATAGCAGGGTATGGAAAGAGCAGGACTAAAGGGGATTTAGGCTCTCAGAACAGTCTGGCCTGCGCCGCAGGGTTTAGAAAGAGGAGGACAAGAGGGGATTGAGGCTTTCAGATCACAAGAACAGTCTGGCCTGCGCCGCAGGGTTTAGAAAGTGCAGGACAAGAGGGGATTCTCAGATCATAAGAACAGTCTGGCGTGCGTGGCAGGGTATATTAAGAGTAGGACAAAAGGGGATTTAGGCTCTCAGATCATAAGAACAGTCTGGCGTGCGTGGCAGGGTATAGAAAGAGCTGGACAAGAGGGGATTGAGGTTCTCACGTCATAATAACAGTCTGGCCTGCGTGGCAGAAAGAGTAGGACAAGAGGGGATTCAGGCTCTCAGATCATAGCCTGCGTGGCAAGTGCTAGAAAGGCGACGGGAAGAAGGTAATTTGGGTGCTCGCGCTAAGTACCCGCCATGGCAGGCTAATGGTGCCGTTACACGAGATTACAACGCAAAGCTGACAAGAGCATTGTAAGACAAGTTGCACTACAACTTATCCCGCAATGTTGCGAAAAGTACCAGACAACTCTTCAACTTTTTCTGCAACTTGCAACTGAAGTTTCGTGGCAAGAGAAGTTGGCAAGTTATACAATTTCATCCGCACCTTGCCTACTAACGGCTCTTGTCAACGTTGAATTGGAAGAAAGAAAAAATTGCTTCGTGTAATTGCCTGTGTGCACCGTAGTCGGTGAAACATCATGGGCAAAGTGGCCAGTTAGCATGGGAAACAAACAAACAAATCAAAACAATAAACACTACCTAACAATTGACGCATTTATTCAAAATCATCATCATAACCGAAATTATGAGTTTGAACTGAAAAGATAAGTACTGTGAGACTGAGTGCCACTCTACGGAATAAATCATTATCTTGAAATGGAAATTTCATTACTTAAATCATTGCTTTGGACAAATTATGACAGGAATATGTGAATGATGAAGAACATAGTCGCTGACACTTCCCACAAAGGTACGTCGAATGGCACCCATCCCACGGCTTCCCATCACACAAAGGTCAAGGTCACATTCCTTTATGATCTCACAAATGGACTCGCCAGGTTTACCACCTTTCAGCTTAATTTCCATCTTTATCTGAAAAACAAAAACGTCAATGTACAGTGAGAGCAAACTAAAACACTTATGATGGTTTATAGCAACTCATGTAACAGAAATTTGCTGTTAAAGTCTCTTTTGGGGGGCTATATTTATCAAGATGTCCTTTTTGTGAAAGACATTTTTGGCTGACTCAGACTTCAAATTCAGAAGTAGAAATTGGCAAATAGTTTAAATAATAAGAAGATAGTTTATTATAAAAGATAGATATAGATATCATAGATATCTTGGGGTTGAAATTGACGAGACTTTAAGTTGGCATGTACAAGTTGATGCCATTACCAAGAAAGTTTCCGCTGGTCTTGGAGCCCTTAAACGAATTCGTGATCTCGTACCGACATCAACACTACAAATGATGTATGAAGCACTTATACTGCCTTATCTAGATTATTGCAGCGAGGTGTGGGGCTGTATGGGTAAAGGCCTGGCTGACAGACTCCAGAAATTACAAAATAGGGCAGCAAGAATAATTACCTACTCTAATTATGACATTCGGTCTGCTGATTTTTTTGGAAGACCTTGGCTGGGACACTCTTGAACGTATGCGCTCAAAGCAATGTGTCTATAAAGCTAAAAATAATCTTTCTTCTAAGGATCTAAAAAATCTTTTTCGACCAACAACGAATGTTCATTCTTATAAATTGAGAAACAACTTGAACAATTTGTTTGTTCATAGACCCCGAAAGGAAGCGGGAAAGTGTAGCTTTAACTATCGGGGCACTGTTCTTTGGAATGGCCTATCAAATGAAATCAAAACTGAGCCATCTAAAGCATCCTTTAAAGCCGCCTTATAGTAATTTTAATCTTATAGGTAAACATAGAAAAATTCATTAGTATTGTAATTTTAATTAGAAATTTTTAACATGTTTAGATATTTATAGAGAATATTTAGTATACACGGCTCTCTGGAAGAGCATTTTGTAATTAATGATGGGATACCGTGTTTTTAAATAAAGCTATGATGATGATGATGATGAACTGTGGTGCTGTATGACAGTGGTAGGTTGAAACACAAACATTTGGTGAAATTGAGTGATATTAACCCTTTGTCTAAGCGAATTGTTCTGACACAAGCAGTTAAAGCTCAAAACATCACCTTTACAATCTCTTTAATTATGTTGGTTAATTTACTTTTTAATCAAATACCAAATCACCATGAGCCAACATGAACAAACTATAACAGCCAGACTAAAAATTTTCCTTTAATAATATCTTTCGGGAAAAGTTGATTGAGAAAGCAAAACACAAAAGCCAGCACAAATATGCCTGTTCAGGCTGCAAGCAGATGTGACCTCCTTGCAGCAGGCAATTTTGTCTATGCTAGCATTTGCTCGCTCGACTTTCCATGATAATTGCCAGCACAGTTGTATTCTTATGAAACATTATTAGGCTGCTTGTTTAAAAAAATATATATTATATTAATCCAATTTCTGATCCTAACGGCATTCAGGAAATTTGTCACCAATGAAGCCACGACTGACTGAATTCATCTGCAGGAATCTCTAAGTACCTCAGTGGTTAGATCAGAAGACCATGGCTTTGGTCACATGATCCAACAAACTGAATACACATGACCATGCTTAACTTTACTACCTTTCTCTGTATTACAATCAAATTGAGGCTCAATTCTGATTCCTACTGAGGATTACAGCCATGCTCCATCACGCGTGACCAGTATTTTTGAAAATTGAATGGAGTTTTCAAGATTATGCATCGATTTTGAAAATTCATTCCGAGATTCGGAATTCCCGTGAGAATTTTACCGCATTTTCGGAAACAAAGAGCAACAAAATATCATTTTGTTTGAAATGTTAAATATCCGAACGTACAATATTAGGTTTTTTATGCTTGCAGCGAAGTTATTTTCTGTTAATTCATGACTTTCAAAGTGTTTTCCACAGAGATCTTCAAGGTTTCATTCAAATCTTGGACGTTACAAAGAAATATTCAAATGTTCATTTCATTCTCTAGATTACTGGTCACGTGTGACGGAGCATGGCTATAAGAGTTAACCATACTGGGTGTCTGTAAAACCAGGAATCGACCCGGAACACCCCGGAACACCCAGGAACACCCCCGGAACACCCCGGGACAGCCCCAGAACACCACCGGAACACCCCGGAAAACCCCCGGAACACCGTCGGAACCGCACCAGAACACCCTGGAACCCACTAAAAATAAAAATAAATCAAAGGCTCCTTTGAAAAAGATTCTGCACACCTATGGACCCTCCCCTCTCCTAGGCGTTTTGCTCCACGGACCCCCCGAACCCAGTGCGTCCAATAAGGGACAGGCCATTTAATTTTTGTGGGGAGGGAGGGGGGGTTGGCGATAAGGGATAGGCCATTTAGTTTTTGTGGGGAGGGGGGGTTGGCGATTTCTTCGGAGTATAAATTTTTCCATTGCCCACCCCCCCCCCCCCCCCCACAAAAATTAAATGGTCCGTCCCTAATAAATGAAATGAAAGTAAAATCAGCCAATGACCGCAAACGATAATGCTGCTAACGGTTGAGCTAACGGTATGTGTAGATCTGCAAGAAACCTAATCAGCCAAAAACATTAACAAAGATACAATAAACTGCAAGGGCCCTTCCAATAAATGACTTTTATTTGGGATTCACATAACCTCACATTTTAAGACTGACCATGCAAAATTGGCCCGTAAAATTTACGCGACAAAGTTTTATTTTCACGAATTGTAGTCTGTGTCGTCACGCAACTCTCCTGATCCTGCACAAATGACGGCTGCGCAGGAGACTACACGAACCCTGGATGATGCGTTAAAAAACACTGAGATTTGTGTCTGTTGTTTTTTTAACGAATTATGTTTTCGAAAATCTGGGAATTCCAAAAAGTATCAACCCGACAAGAGCCAACCCGTGAATAAGAAATGCTAACGCGTAACGCAATATTGCGGTAAGTTTTCACACTGACACGGTTCAATATTTTTTAAAATTAAATTAAAGAAAAGTATGTAAAAATCCCGAACAAAAATCTTGCACTAGCTGTGCTCACTTTTCAGGCGAAATCTCTCGCCAGAGGTCCATTTTGGAATTTGCATTTTTTTGAAAACATAAATCGTTAAAAAAATCCAGACACAAACCCCAGTGTTTTTTTATGCATCGTCCAGGGTTTGCGAAGTCTCTTAGGCAGCCGTTTTTTTTTTGTAGTATAGAAGCAAAGACTATATTATTTCGGCTGGCCAAACCAGCTTTCTTCAGGTACAATGAAGAAGAAGGCTGGCCAAATATAGTACATCTCTAAATTTCTACCTACTTTGCATCGGTCTTTGCTTCTACATGTATACTATATTTTCACTTGTTAAACCAACCAGATCACTAGGATTATCAGGATTATCGTCCATCGTTACTTGCTTGAACTTCTCGTTTTTTTGTGCAGGAGGGTGTTGCGTGACGACACAAATAAAGGCCGCATTAAAGACTATGGTTCGCGAAAAGAACGTTTTCTCGCATAAGTTTCACCGGCCAATTTTGCATGGTTTCTTAAAATGTGAGGTGATACGAATCCCGAATAAAAGGCATTTATTGGGGCGGGAGTTGGACGCAGTGGGTTGGGGGGTCCATGGAGGAAAACGCCTAGGAGAGGGAAGGGTCCAAAGGTGTGTAGAATCTTTTTCAAAGGAGCCTTTAATTTATTTTTATTTTTAGTGGGTTGCAGGGTGTTCCGGTTAGGTTCCGACGGTGTTCCGGGGTGTTCTGGGGTATTCCGGGGGTGTTCTGGGGTGTTCCGGGGTGTTCCGGGGTGTTCCGGGTAGGTTCCGGGGTGTTCCGGGTCGATTCCTGGTTTTACAGACACCCAACCATACCCCTGCATCAATCAACTTTGCCTTGTACTTTTCTTCAAGTGCCTTAACTTTCTCGGCATGATTTTTGACATGCTCTTCCCAGTCTTCTTTTGTGATGGTTTCTGTTGACAAGCATTAGTTAAAAAATTAAATGAATTAAGTAATCAAATCCACAACTGACAGACATGTATAATTTCATTCATATATTAACATCACGGTTATGATTAAACAGTACACATAGTAAACATGTCAAACAACAAGCTAGGTACATATGTAGGTTCTAGTTCTCTGACTTAAATTGGCCTTCACTGGAATCGAGGCGCAATATATGCGATATTGGCATGTTCTACAAAATACACAGAGGTCAAGTCAACATTTCCCTCCCTTACGAGCTTACCACAGTGCCCCCGTGCAGCCGCACAAGGGCAAGTCATGCCTTTAACATCCATTAATCATCCACCTCAGTTAACGCTTTCAAATATTCATTTTATGTAAGATCAGTTCCTTTGTGGAATGCATTACCATCTGACATTGTTAAAGCTGCATCATATTCAGAATTCATCCGTGAAGTATCTCCTACTCTTTTACGTTTTTGAAAACTAATTAACAATGATGCTATAATCTAATTTAATTTAATTTAACTTAACTTAATTTATTTGTATTAATTTACTGAGTGACCGCTGGCCGCTCCATGGCCAGATTAGCCTCGCTATTGGCAATTTTTCTCAATTAAAGGTCTGACAGACGAGTGCAAAACATCCAGTAAAAGAAAAAGAAATTTGCTGCTTGACAATATATACTTTGTTTTACAAAGTTGTTGGATAAAGATTATGAAATTAAGGTAAAGTTAAAATCAAGGCAAATGCTGGCCAGCGGTGCCCCGCATGGCCCAGCATGTCAGGTGGCTGGTTGACTTCGCAGGTACATGTACCCCTTATTTTTTACAGTTTGCATGTTTGTGTCAGATCATTTTGCATCTGTTCACTCGCCGATAGCTTCTGCTCTTCACATTTTTTGCTCCCAGTCCCTCCCTCCCTTGGTAAGTATAGCACGGTAGTCACATGTGGTAAGTATTTTGACCCGTTACTTCAGAAATAAAAAATAAATCAAAAATACTATTTACTAAAAAGGAGTCAGATTTGTAAATAGCATTTTCAATTCTTAACCCATTCACTCCTGGAGAATTTGCATAAAATGGCAATTGAAGTCATTGATGCCGTTTTTTGATTGCTATGGGGGCAAATTGCTAGCAAACTGTCCAAAACGTTGTTTGTAACATGAAAACTAAGCTTTCTTTTCGTTCGGGGTCAAATAAATTGACCTAATTGGTTTCGGGAATGCGCAGAAAGCAAAACGCCAGAAGCTTGACTTTTCTTTTTCTTCATTCTACTCCCTGTTCTTTTTCCTTCCTTTTCGTTCTTATTCCATTTTTTTGTTTTCCCTCGTTGCTGGTCTTTCACTAGACTTTATTTATGAAGTAAAAGTTTCCCAGAAAACACTGAAGAAGGTGAAATTTTTTAACAAGAAGTGGCAAGGAGTAGTAGGAAGTAGGAAGACCAGATTTTCTTTTGATTTTGCCAGTCAAATCTGATAGGTTTTTTCACGTGTTAATTTGGGCCAATTCATGAGAGCTCTCTCATTTGGGCAATTTTTGAAAGATTTCTTCCTTCTGCTTGAGTAAGGTCAAAAGACATCTTTTATCATAAAAAGGGATGACATCACAAATGGTAGAAGGACCATGGTTCCATCACGGCCGGTTTTGGCCGGTGTAGGAGTGAATGGGTTAAAGCAAAAATTATGGACAAAAAAGACAATAAAGGAGTAGAAAACTAATATATAAAAATATTAAGGTTACATTGTCCTATAACATTTCTATGTCTTCATAGCAGCATTGTCAAGTTAAAATGCAAATGTGATGTGATTAGTTTATAATTTATATACTTGCATAAAAAAATAAATACATGAATAGAGGGTTATAAAAGTATATATTAAAAAATAGGCTCCTTTTGGGGGGCATGTGTACACTGCCTACTGCTAAATTTTTGTATGTACAGTTCAATCTTTCATCTTTTGAAATTTTGGGGTCTACCCATTGAAGGCCAACTGTACTAGGTCACCTGATGGGTAGCAATGATATAATTTCTTAACCCACGCGGCTGTCACATGCATCCTATATTGTTGACTTGTCTAATCTTCTTTGGCCAAAAACACTGGCTTAAAATAAAAGAACAAAAGAGAATTTAGTCTGCAGAAAGTGTGCAAAAGTCTTTACATGATTCATGTCTACTGCCATAACCTTTAAAGAATTTGATATGCGATCTCTCTCTGATTTCCTTGTGATAAATGGATTGCATCATTCTATTGCATCATTCAGGTTAACAACTTCCTGTGATCGATTGAAAGTGTCTATGTGCACATGTGCAGTAAACACAAAAATTTAGGTTGCATTGTTGCCATGACAGCAATTCTGTCACCATGACAGCATTGTCAAGTTCAAAATAAACTAAAACAAAAATATGTCCAGTATGTAGGAGGTATGTGGGCGGCACGGTGGTCTAGTGGTTAGCGCGTCGGACTTTCAACCTGAAGGTCGGTGGTTCGGTGCCTGGTCTCTGCCGTCGTGTTGTTTCCTTAGACAAGAAACTTTACTCCACACTGTCTCTCTCCACCCAGGTGTACAAATGGGTACCGGCGACAGAATGCTGGGGGTAACCCTGCGATGGACTAGCATCCCATCCAGGGGGGAGTAGCAATATTCCTAGTTGCTTCATGCTACAGAAACCGGGTTAAGCTCCGGCCGTGTGGGCCATCGTGGCTCATGTGCGACTTTACCTTACATGTAGGAGGTATGCAGGCAACACACCAACTGGACTGTTTTACTTAGCTAAAAAAATATAAGCCTACTTTTTCTGTGCCTTGGATTGTAGCCTCCTGGTTTGGGTTACTGAAATATTGTTTGATACTTTTGACACAAAGACAAAGACACTTTTGACACAAAGACAAAAGCACATGGTTGTGGTGTGAGCAGCTGTTAATGGAGAGGAGCATTGTGTGACAACCCAAATAACGGCTGTGTAGAAGACTACAACAACCTTTCTTGCATATATAAGCATTATTTTTAAAGTATCTTAAAAAAACTCAGTCCTGTCATCAGATTCTTGATATTTTCGAGGATCCAACAGTTATATTTAATGAATTTCCCCTTTTTGGGTTGCCACTTGAATTTGTTTTGGAGATAAGGTGCATGGAAGCAGTGGCTTTGCATTTGAATGCTCATGTTAGGTGACCTGTGACACCTGCTGCAAAAGTTACATGTATTATTAAGCCTTGGTGGAAGAGTTATGATGGTATGGTAAACTAGCCAAACAGTGGAGCTCCTAGGTTAAGAAAAAAACATTAAAAATGTGTGGGAAATTTCAACTTACCAATGGCATTAGGAGGCACCAGCTCGGATACATGTATCAAAAACACATGGTCTTCTGCATGATGCATATTATTTAGATACCCTATTAATAATGAATGAAGCATATTATTTAGATACCCTAAAATGAATGATGTACATAATTTTATTTAGATACCCTATAACAAATGATGTATATTATTTAGATGCCCTATAAAGGCCAATTTACACAGCACAACTTTGTTGCATGCAAAAGTTGTATACAATTCTCATCATATAACGGTGTATGTGACTACAATTTTTGTAGGATTTTAAAACATGTTTCAAAATCCTGCAACCTTTTTTGTATTGCATGCGATGGTTGTGAGGGAGATGTAGGCTGATTTAGATGACACAATTTGTGTCGCATGTATGGCATGATCATGAGCAGGTTGTATGCGATGGTTGTGAGGGAGATGTAGGCTGATTTAGATGACGCAATTTGTGTCGCATGTATGGCATGATCATGAGCAGGTCGTATGCGATGGTTGTGAGGGAGATGTAGGCTGATTTAGATGACACAATTTGTGTCGCATGTATGGCATGATCATGAGCAGGTTGTATGCGATGGTTGTGAGGGAGATGTAGGCTGATTTAGATGACGCAATTTGTGTCGCATGTATGGCATGATCATGAGCAGGTCGTATGCGATGGTTGTGAGGGAGATGTAGGCTGATTTATTAGATGACACAATTTGTGTCGCATGTATGGCATGATCATGAGCAGGTTGCATGCGATAGTTGTAGGCAAAAGTTGTGCCGTCTAAATCAGCCTTAATGAATGAAGCATTGATTGTTACAGTAAGATTAACCCTATCACAAATAATGCTTATTATTTAGATTGACTTATAATGAATGATGCATATATTTTATTAGATATCCTATAATGAATGATGCATATTATTTAGATACCCTATAATGAATGACACAATCCTGGTCAACCGGGCTCATATGAAGAGGCTCTCAGTCATTTTAAATGTATGGGAGTCAGATTACAAGGAGGAATTTGTGTTTGGCTTGTGTTGTGTTGGCTGAAAATGGCGAGAATGTTGCCAAACAAATCACCTCTTCATTGTTGCACTTGTACTTTTTGCAATGAAAATTTGCCTTTATTGCTAATTTGTTTTCCTTTGAAAAATGATTTGGTCGATTCCACTCAATGTTTATTACTTTATTTTGAAAGCGGGACTCTTAAGGTTTCATTTGATGGGTAATAAAACACTTTGAGGATCAACATTTGGCATCAACCAAAACCAGGCAAGGAAAAATTAAAGGACAGGATACAAAGGGTTAACAGCCAATTTCACAGCTATATGCAGATCTTTGTTATTTCAAACATGATTCATCGACTATGATTTGCCCGAGAGGGCAAGTCTGCAGATTGCATGTTGTCCATGTGAGGTGAAGAATCATTTATCACCAGCATATTTACAGCATGACTTCCATGAAAGAAACATCAAGGTGTCTAAGTTTAAGAGTACTAGATTTGTACTGTAAACAGCAGGGTGCAGGGACCGCGGAGCAAGGTGAAAAGTGGGAGGGCTGACTATTGAAAATATTTTTTTCACATTGAAAATCGAGAAAAGGAATAAAATCATAGTATTTGATTCGCCCCTCCTCCTCCGCGGTCCCTAGGGTGATGTGAGCCGAAAGTGGCAGCAAGGACAGTAAAGAGTTTTGTCACATATAAGCTTGAATAATGTGCTGCTTTGACTGTCAGCAGAATTAATTTGTATGTGACATGAAAAGATGTGGAGACTTGCAGATTTTCTAAACAACAGGCCAGGGAAAACAAAATTGTAACAGGAACTATAAAAGGGACTAGCAAGCATCCTCTTATGCAAGAAAACTGGTTGGGAAGGCATGAAGACCAGAAGAGCTATTCACAATCTATTGTTGTATTTCAAAATCGTGAATAATCTTTGTCCAAGTTATCTTAATGAATTATTGCCTCTTCGCATTTGTGAAAGAACAAATGCACTCCTTTAGAACCACTTCAAATTATTCCCTCTTTTCAAATCTCACTGAGCATTTTAAAAGATCTTTTTTCCCCTCCACTACCAAGTTGTTGAATGATATTAGTAATTAGATGTAGGTTCTTTTAAACAAGCTTTATTTTCCCTTTTTAATGTGCCTAGTTACAATATTCTCTACAAGTTTGCTATTGATAGGGTTAATGTGATTAGTTATGACTCGTTTGCATTTAGATGCATGTTCCCTAAAACTATAATATCTCTTTAAAATAGGGTGTAGAGAATCTCCTGCTTGTTTTTGTGGGTTCGGACACTGAGACCATTGAGCATTTTTTCTTGACTGCAGTACGTCCTCTTAATTTTGCCCTTAGAACAAAACTGCTCTCCTCTGATCTGCTGCTCGCATATTTACCGACAGGTGGACAACAATGTCCATATCACAAATAACATGTACGCCGTTTCTGTTGTAGAGCAAAATAACAATTTATTTTTATAAGTGAATCTTTTATAAGTGAATTCACAAGATTTCAAAGGAATGTTCAAAAGCATATGTTCTACCCGTAACGGCTTCCTTTTTCACCTTCTTTATCATTTCGTCACCATTTCTGACCTAATCCAATTCATTGCTATTTGTAAATAACTTCTATTTTTGAAGTGAGCCCTCTCGATGAACATTGTAACTCTTAAGGCTGAAACTTTGCCAACACATAATAAAAAAATACATAAAAAAAATTCTATAAGCAGAATGGTCAAGTGTAACCTAGCTCGATCTTTGCCTGTCCCAGTCTCCCATTTAAGTTTAACTGTGTGACAAGAGACCATTGTTGTTGATTATAATGCCTAGTAATCTCTCTGGCAAATCCCAGGGGGTGGGGTACTTGACCAATATTTGGATATAGGGGTGCCGCTGAAGGTCTAAGACCCTGTTTAGGACAAAAATAAAAGAAAATATCTACCCTGTGTAGGACAACACCCTCTATTTTAGGACCCTGTCTAGGACACAGCTCGTGCATGGTTATTGATCTGAGCTTTTAAAAAATGGTAGACGGATCCTTTGAAAAGAAAATGACTTCGCCTTCACATGAATATACGCTAAGTCAACTGGAACCATACCCTGTTCAGGACAGATTCGGATCCTGTTTAGGACAGACTCAGGTTAAACTATATACCCTGTTCAGGACAAAAAATCCAAAAACCATACCCTGTCCAGCGGCACGTCCCCGTATAGGACATATAAGGGAGTAACCCCCCCCCCCCCCGGGTGGCAAATCAAGTTTTAAAAAACGCAGGTCTTCACACAGTAGGGAAATCAGCTGTAATATAGGATTAATGTTACCCCTCCAATGATTTTGTTCATTTTAATTATCTCTTAGGGACCGTTCATTATTTATGGGAGGGGGGGGGGGATGGGTGAGAAATTAACAAATTTTCCATTTTTTTTCATGTCCCCCCCTTAGTGAATCTGGATTTTTTCAGGTCCCCCCTGTTCTGTTGGGGAAGAATTTCAATACCCCCCCCCACTATTAATCTGATTTCTATAATATAAAAGTTGTATTGTATGTATCCATACCATATTTTTGTGGGGGCACGATGATGTAGCGGCTAGCGTGTTGGTTTTCAGATCTAAAGTTTTTGGGGGTGACTGTATTGCTGTCTTAGTATTAAAAACTGTGCTTCTAATATCATATTTATTTTTAAGCATACAGGTGTAAATTTGGGGTATGATGGGCCTGGGGTACGATGGGAATGAGGATATGATAGGAATGGGGATATGGAGGAGACATAAACCAGTGTATAAACCAGACATAAAAGCAATAAAATCATAACATGTTGTAACAGGAAATGAAAAAAAGTTAAGAATAATTTTCAGTAAATTTATTAATAAATAGTTATTACAACGTAATGGCACTTTGATTCTTGTGTGGTTTTCTTTATTGAAGCAATTCAACCACTTGGTCCACTGAGCATTTGAAGAACTAGAGTTAAGACTTTAATAGTTGTACTATCACAACCAAGTGCTATGACAACCAAGACTCAGCTGGGCTATATAAAGCAAAACCACTGCTACTGAGCAACCCAGAAACCGGGAGTGGTGCATGTGGGTGGGTTGACTCACTTACAAGGCGAACTGATAACTACAAGATACTACTAACAGTTTTTCAACTTAATGTCCATGTAGCAAATAAGGAAAATTCCTTTGGCTAGGGTTACAAATACTAATTAATACTTTTAACATCAATCACCAAAACCCTCAGTTTACTACTGTTACAATCCAGTAATACGTGGTGGGTTAAAACTTTAAGTAATGTCGTGTACAATTATGGCAGTACCAAATAAAGAAATAAAAATTATAAATCATGCTCCATGACAGCACCAAAATACTGTGCAAGGCTGTGCTCTTAGAAGAATCATAGAGAGCCCAAAGGCTCCCAGCCATGAATTCTGGGGTGCCCTGTTCTTATTGGTGCACTGTAGTTATGTTTTTGCTTTTTTATTTAAGACATCATCTGTTTAAAATTTCAAGACCCCCCTCCATAACAAAAAAATTTCCCCAGGACCCCCCCTTTTGCAGTGGCTAAAATTTCAGGTCCCCCCATTTTCTCACCCATCCCCCCCTCCCATAAATAATGAACGGTCCCTTAGCTAAGTGACGTAAGTGACTGTTCAAAAATAGAATCCTATACACTTTGCAAGGATTTAAGTCGATCAGGACATTTTCTTATATCTGAAAAGCTCACATATCATTCACCCCTCCTAAAGGAAAGCTATAAATAAGCATTTCTTTTTTACAGCAACCAAGTGTTAAAAGGCGGTTTTGTTTGTTGTTGTTGTTGCATCATGTGATGTTATATGCCATGTAACGCAGGTATTGGGAAGGAGCATGCAAGATTGCATGCAAGCTATAGATTTATTCCAATATTTTTAATTTCTTCCTTTAAGCTTAACTGTGAGCTACGAACGAAAAATATCGATTCTCCACAACCTTGAACATCGCATCGAACAGACTCAATTGACGTAATTTATCAAAATGAATTCTAATTTTAGCTAAGCTTTATCGTTCCTACGTGTACAAAGAGCACGCCCCCAAGAGAATAGCTTTTCACATCGTTGTCAAATATTAAACTCCTTAGGTAGCAACACCTCACATACACATACAAGGATTGTACTGTCCCATCAAACATGAACTTAACTAAGCTTAAGCTTATATAAACGAATGTAAAATAGCTATTCAACTGATCAATACATATTCACACATATCTACTCGTGATCGTGAATAGTAATTTCATTAAAAAACATAGGTCTTAGATAAACTCTTACTTCAAACTAAAACTCGATATTTTAAAAGTTACTTAATCCAGCTTAACCTTAATTGCAATTGTAGGGCCAAAAATATCTGATACGAAGAAATCACAGCAGTGTAGGCTTAAAACATACAAGAGCTGTTAAGATGATCTTACATTCTCCGGGCTCCAAGCACTATTAAGTTATATTGTTGAAACGTATCGTAATTATTCTTGAGACTGAACGATCATAAATAGCTATGACTGTAGAAAATAACAGAATAATTACTAATTACTTAATACCAAGTATAAATACTTACAATCACATGCATTTTCGCTGTGTCGACTTTCATCGACGGGAATGCCAACTTTCCTCCCCGGGTTAGCCATAGCGTGCACTCACAAAGTCGATTGGTGCAGTTATTATCTCTTGGAAGTTAATGTTTAACGTACAGGGGAATTATTAATCAGTGATGTGATAGGCTCCGGCAATTTCTTTTGACTGCTAGCAGTGCAGTATAGTCTGAAGTGTGAGACGCTTTCTCGCCCTACCCCCTGTGGGCGCCAGCTACAGGGGGTAGGGCGAGAAAGCGTCTCACACTTTCTCATGGATATAATATACAGCCATGCTCCGTCACGCGTGACCAGTATCCACAAGATTGAAATGAACATTTGAATATTTCTTTTTGAATGAAACCTTGAAGATCTCTCTGGAAAACACTTTGAAAGTCACGAGTTAACGTAAAAATAACTTCGCTACACACATAAAAAATCTAATATTGTTCGGATTTGTTACATTTCAAATAAAATGACATGTTGTTGCCCTTTGTTTCCGAAAATGCGATGAAATTCTCACGGGAATTCCCGGGGGAGGGGGGGGGGTACTCCCTATAATGGGCTCTACGGGGATGCTCCGCCCGAAAGGGGTACCTTTTTTAGGCTAGAGGTATATGAAAGGGTCGTGATTTCACGAGATGAAGTATATGAAAGGGTAGGGATTTCACGAAGAATAGGAAAGGGAAGCGACGCCACGCCGTTGAAGCATAAAAAAGGTAGGGAAAACTGCCATTTAAGTATTATAAATATGGCCTTTCAAAATATATCAAACAGACGCATTTACTGAGGCTCTCAAAGGGGTACCATTTTCATTGAAAGGTATATGAAAGGGGTACCATTTTCAATGAAAGGTATATGAAAGGGGTACCTTTTCTGTCAAAATCGGTATATGAAAGGGTAAGGGTTTGGACCTCGGGGCGGAGCATCCCCGTACAAAACTTTGTTGAGTACCCCCCCCCCCCCCCCCCGGGCGGGAATCTCGGAATGAATTAACAAAACTGATATTTAAACTTGAAAACTCCATTCAAATTTTTAAAAATACTGGTCACGCGTGACGGAGCATGGCTGTAATAGTTAAGCGGGAAAGCAAATACGCAATCGGCGATCCGATCGGCGAGCGAGCGCCCAGGGGGTACTCCGGATTTCAAGTGACGGGGATGATCGAAGGGGGCAAAAATCAAAACCCCCAAAAATCCCCAGGGCTTCCAACAAAACCCAAAAAAATCCCTGGACCACAAAATCCCATGCTGAATGAATGAATTAAATTGGAGACACCCCGGGACACTTTGCGGACTATTCATTGGTAGATTCTGCATGTACCGGAGCACATATTACGTAAAACAAAAGGAACAAAGAACGACAACAATACAAATGCAAAACAAGACGAAAAATACAATACCTCACAAACAATAGATGACAATAGAAGATCATGGATACCGGTACATGCAGAAAGACCCTATTCATTGTGTAACCGGTTTTATGATAGAGCAAATCTCAAGAGCCAAACAAATACCCAGAAGTGAGACATTACAGGAACATAATCGTGATAAAGATAAATCCCCAGTCCCGTTCACGATTCACAAGAAACAAACTATTCTCCATTAAACAAATCACCTGCAAAAAATATTCAAAGATGTTCCTTTCATCGCTTACCGTCGTTCACCAAACCTTCGCGACCTTTTGGTTAGAGCTAAACTAAAAAACACTGACACGACAACAAAGCCCACCTCTGGCACTTTCGTTTCCGCTGCACCTCCACACACACCTGCCCTTACATTGACAATGGTAGAACTTCGTATACTTTTAGCAACACCGGGGAAATTAGACAAAACAACATTTAACCTGTAATTCTAGTAACCTCACATATATGATCGAATGAAAAAATGTAAAAAAACAGTATCTAGCGGAAACCAAACGCACGATTTGTGAACGCTTCACAGAACACAGACAGGGGGCAAACAACCCACATCACGCCAACTCCACAGCAGCGGTCCCCACACATTTCAACTTACCAGGCCACTCTTCCGCGAACCATGAGACTCATCCCGCTTGAACTGCAGCCTACCATCAATGCTTCCCGTATCATACACTATTATTTTTATCTCATGTTTACAAGTGTGCTGTTTACATGTCATGTATTAGCCAATCATTTATAACCATGCATTTTTCATATTTTAGGAGCCGTTTCAATATTTTCTTTCAGTATAGCCCTGGCCCCGAGGAAGACTAGTTCTATTAGTCGAAATATTGGCCATTTAATAAATCTGCCCTTTGCTGCCAGCCTTACATTCAGTTTTGTATTTTCACGGTTTTATGAAACAGATGCAATGTAATGCGTTAAGGTGGCTCCCAACAGTTTCCAGCACTATAATTCTGTAAGTGGGGTTCAGAGCCACCTTAAATTTTCGAAAATTTAAGGTGGCTCTGAACCCCACCTACAAAATGTTGTTAAACTTTGCCAAAAGTTGCATCTTATCCTACTGATCAAAATTCGACAATAAAAAATGGGGTTCACCGAGTCATTTTTGAGTTATTAACACTTAAAGCTAAAATTAAGGGTGTTTTAAACACATTATACTGTTGCTTTAGCAGCATATTGTGTCACAAAAATGATAACAACGTATTCACCAATCAATGGGCATTCGTTTGATATCATGATTGTAGCTAGTCTCCCACGCAGCCGTTATTTGTCTCGTCACGCAACGCTCCTCCCCACAAACGGCTGCTCAAACCAGGACCACATTCCTTGCCCATTGTGTTTGCGATAAATTCTGCGAACCAAAATGGAAATGACGTAAGTTTTCGAGCGAAAAAAAGGTCGGTGGTTTCCGGTTTACGTGTGCCAGACATCCTAGCTTAGTACTGGATTTTCCTTGGTGTTATGGCAGATGAAACTCCAAAAAAAGTCGTCGAAGATAACTCTAGGTGCTTTACGTGTCCATCGCTTTCAGTGTACAAAAGAAACCGCTTGCATCCATAAAAATTACAAAACAGCTACCATGCTGGAGATTCAAATATTTCAAACCGGATGCAATGACGCCATACGTCTGACAATGGAGGTACTGCCTAGCTCCGAGAAACACGTCAAATTAATATATATAGACCGTGACTATCGCATAAGACTTGGAACTGGAAAATCAAAATAATTTTGGGAATCGCTTGACATTTCCAAACGAACATCGAATACTCTCAAAAGGTTTGAAAGAGCCTTTCAGTGAAAATTCTATGAACATTTCTCACTGCCGGTCATTTAGGGACCGTTCATTATTTATGGGAGGGGGGGGGGGGGGATGGGTGAGAAAAATGGGGGGACCTGAAAATTTAGCCACTGAAAAAGGGGGGGTCCTGGGGAAATTTTTTTGTTATGGAGGGGGGTCTTGAAACTTTAAACAGATGATGTCCTAACTAAAAGAGCGAAAACATAACTACAGTGTACTAATAAGAGCGGGGGCACCCCAGATTTCATGGCTGGGAGCCTTTGGGCTCTCTACGATTCTTCTAAGAGCACAGCCTTGCACAGTATTTTGGTTTAGTCATGAAGCACGATCAACAATTTTAATTTCTTTATTTTGTACTGCCATGATTGTACACAACATTACTTAAAGTTTTAACCCACCATTAAACATACTACTGGATTGTAACAGTATCAAAACTGAGGGTTTTAGTGATTGACGTTAAAAGTATTAATTAGTACTTGTAACCCTAGCCAAAGGAATTTTTCTTATCTGCTATGTGGACATTAAGTTGAAGAACTGTTAGTAGTATCCTGTAGTTCTGGGTTGCTCAGTAGCAGTGGTTTTGTATATTGCAATAAATCTTTAATTATATGCCTAGCTGAGTCTTGGTTGTGATAGTAATAAACAACTATTAAAGTCTTAACTCAGCTAGTTCTTCAAATGCACAGTGAACCAAGTGGTTGAATTGCTTCGATAAAGAAAACCACACAAGAGTCAAAATGCATAAGTTGTAATAACTATTCATTGATAAATTTACTGAAAATTATTCTAAATTTTCATTTCCTGTTACAGCATATTATGGTTTTATTGCTAATTGTCTGGTTTATACTAGATTATGATTTATACAGGTTTATGTCTCCTCCATATCCCCATTCACATCACATCTGCATTCTCATACTCCAGGCCCATCATATCCCAGATTTACACCTATATGCTTAAAACTAAATATGATATTAGAAGCACAGTTTTTAATATCAAGACAGCAATACAGTCACCCATAAATTTTCACCTACTTTAGATCTGAAAACCAACAAGCTAGCCACTACATCATCGCGCCCCCACAAAATTACGGTATGGATACATACAGTACCATTTTTATTTTATAGAACTCAGATTAATAGTGGGGGGGGGGGGGGGGGGGGGAGGGTATTGAAATTCTTCCCCAACAGAACAGGGGGGACCTGAAAAATTCCAGATTCACTAAGGGGGGGGACATGAAAAAAAATGGAAATTTTGTTAATTTCTCGCCCATCCCCCCCCTCCCATAAATAATGAACGGTCCCTTAGTCTATTTCAGACCGTGCCCGGCAGTCTGCAGAAATGTTCTCAGTGTCGTGAACATAGTGATCTTATAGTATGCCCAAGCTTGGCTATTTCATCAACTGGAAAATCAAAATAATTTTGGGAATCGCTTGACATTTCTAAACGAACTTTGAATAGTCTTAAAAGGTTTGAGTGAGACGTTAAGTCGAAATTCTGTGAAAATTTCTGACTGCGAGTCTCAGCAGAAATTTTCTAAGTGTCGAGAACATAGCGATCTTATAGTATGCCCAAGCTTGGATATTTCGTCAACTGGAAAAGCAAAATAATTTTTGGAAGCGCTTGACATTTCTAAACGAACATCGAATACTCTCAAAAGGTTTGAAATAGCCTTTCAATGAAAATTTTGTGAAAATTTCTGACTACCGGGCATTTAGTCTATTTGAGACCGTGCCCGGCTGCCGGGCATTTAGACACGGCGCTTATAATAACTTCGCGAAAACCTCCTACTGAGTCAACGATAAAACGAATGCTATGATTGGACGAGTCACGCGTGGAGAATTTGGCGCAAGCAAGTTCCGAAAATGGCACCGCAACTGTCAGGCTTAAATCGGGCAAGGAATGTGGTCCAGGTTTCAGCAGCCGTTAGTGGGAAGGAGTGTTGCGTGACGAGACAAATAACGGCTGCGTGGGAGACTAGATTGTAGCATCAACTGATAAAGAGTAGTTATAATGACCAATCCTAAGTCTTGAAAAGTGCTGGAAACTGTTGAGAGCCACTTTAAATATTAAAACAACCGCAAAACAAGTTTGGTTGTACTTTATTCGCAGAACTACGCTGATTGCTTTGAATACCCCCTAAAAAAAAACACAAAAAAATACTTGCCAAATTTTCCTACCCAAAAAAAACCCGGAATCGAAAATTCCAAACCCAAAAAAATCCTTCCATCATCCCCGTCACTTGAAATCCAGAGTACCCCCCCGGTAGCTAGCGAAACTAATTCGAACCGAGGGGGAGTTTCCCCTCGGTTCGTTCGCTCGCTCAAGTGTCGCCGAGCTTGTTTTCGTGATCAGCTATAGTAGTCTAGCCTGATTCTCAGACGTCCGCGGTCGATCGCGGCACGTACCGTCCCTCCCCCTCAGACGGCAGGGGCGGATCCAGGAATTTCTGAAAGGTTAACACTCGTTAACATCTCTCAAACGGACCTTGGACACCTTATGAGGTTTTACACAACGTAGTATTTTTTATCGTTATACCGTAGTACTGACGTACACGAGAACAGAACCCCATTTTTTTTAATATTGGGCAGAGAACTGAGAGAACAGAGATCTGCAATCCTCGTCACATTTGTTGGGACACATCGCGTCTCCCTTCCTTCTCTCTCCCTCCTCAATGTTGGTTTGCCATTTAATGAGCACAAACCCGCAAAATTCAACATTGGGGGGAAGGACGGCGAATCTTAGGGTAAATATGGGTTAAGCGTGATGTGTCCCAACTAAATATGACGGGGATTGTATTTGGGAGATAATCGTTGAGGTGTTGATTGACAACAATTATGATGAAATGAAATCAAGGGCACGAATGACCCAGAGTTGTTGTGTGTAAATAGTATTTGCGTAAAATTGCTATTTTCAGGGATGTGATGTAAGAATTTAGGGTTATTTGTGGTTTTTGGGTTGTATATAAGGGAGGCAAGTAAATAGCATAGAATAATTAGTATAGTTCCACTGGCTAAGGACGACCGACAATACAATTTCAGATATGGCTTTCAAGTCTGTTATCAAGAGCGTTACAAGTAACTCAACAATCATTCCACGAATTTCAAGCTAGAGTTATAAATGCATTTTATGCTGTACCCACCGCTACTATTATATAAGCTAATTGCATCTACGCCTGGCCGTATTGATAAAGTGACTGCAAAAAAAGGGGGGGCGAATTAAGTATTGAATATTTTTTCCAATTATTTCAATGATACCGTTTTCTAACATAATTAACGCAGAGTTTATTATACTTTAGAGAACTTTGAGACTACTTTGTATTAAGCAACGTTATCGCTATATTTTTGTTGGCTTTAAAAAAAAAACCTTTCCAGCTACATTTAGTATTCTTACCGCTTTTTTCATTCAGTTATGGCATGGTTTTCATTTTATTTGGATGCTGTATGAAGACATATTTGTGAGAACTCAACTCTTTGCGCGATTTTACGTGCATTGTAAAGGCCACAAAGCTCATGGCAAGAAAATCATGTTTACATTTGCTAATTAAGTTATGCAAAATGTTCACATCAACTGCTTTGTCAGATGTGATCTAAATACGGGATTTGTAATCAACATGTATTACAACCTTTTGAAGTCAAGGGAGGAAAGGCTCTTAAAAGCTACAATATATCGCTATTTAGCACTTTTCTTTTCTAGGAAACTCAAATCGATGCCCGTGTTCAAAGTGTACACGAGTCTCCACCAAATATTAATGAAATTAACATCAGATATTTCAATTCAAGAAACTGTGGCTCACTTTGCACAGTGATGAAAAAACACCTCTTATCAGCTCACAGTCGTTAAAAAAGACTTATAATTGTAAATTTACTTTATTAGCATCCCATTTACGAAATTGGGCTGTTCTTACTCCGTCCAATTTTAGCATTTAAAGCGATTACAGTATGGTGACTCGTTGTGGAGACTCGTGGAGACTCGTTAGATAAAAATCGAAACACTCATTGTTCTGTTTAATTTCTGCTATCAACCAAAATGCACAACACTTTACGTATGAATTAATGAAACTTTAAAAATCTATAAATATACAGAAAAACATCATTTTCGTTACGTTATATTCCATCGATAACAATTTTCCGTCTAACCCTTCCTCCGCGAAGAAATCATCAACGCACTTCTTCCCACCGATTCAATACATTTTACCGCCACTTTTCACTTTGAGAGCACATACTTTAAATGCCTATAAAATACAATCCTCGTCACATTTGTTGGGACACATCGCGTCTCCCTTCCTTCTCTCTCCCTCCTCAATGTTGGTTTGCCATTTAATGAGCACAAACCCGCAAAATTCAACATTGGGGGGAAGGACGGCGAATCTTAGGGTAAATATGGGTTAAGCGTGATGTGTCCCAACTAAATATGACGGGGATTGTGGCTAAGCAAAGAGTAGCGTTTTGGGGTTTAGCATTGATCTACAGTGCTTAGGGTTAAGCACTGATTTGAAAACGGTTAGCTATCATTTATTGTTATGGGTAACTCTATAAATATGTTAAAAATTACATCTCCCGGCAGCTAATCCACGTTGGTATAGTGGATAAGGATATTAGTTATGAAGCAAACGACTCGGGTTCGAGGCATACACTTTACTGATCTTTTTTTCTAATTTTACTCTAAGTGTGAAATAGGTTTTACTTCATGTAACTTAAAGTGAAAAGGAAAGGTCAGTTTGAGAGATGTTAACGAGTGTTAACCTTTCTGAAAGGGGGAGTCCGGGTGCATGCCTCCCCGGAAAATTTTTCCGATTTTACCCTCTGAAACACCATTTCCAGCATTCCTGAAACTCGTAGAGCGTTTGTTAAGTCAAAAAATTGACAATAAGTCAATAGACCTTTCCCGCATTCCACTCCAGTGAGCACACACAATAAAACGAGGTCGAGGCTTGGGTGGACAATTTCATACAAATCACTGTATTTTGTCCACCCCAGCCTCGAGTTGGTGCCTTTGTTCACAGGAATGCGGGAAAGGTCTATTGGTGGAAGTGAAACACCATGTATAAAACAATTTTATTATATTATTTTTATGAACCACAAGGGAGACACAGGTCTGAAAGGGGGGTCCGGACCCCCCCCCCCCCCCCCCCCCGCCCCTCCCCCTGGATCCGCCACTGGACGGTGCCGCGATCGACCGCGGACGTCTGAGAATCAGGCTACTAGCAGTCTAGCAATTCTACTTTTTGACAAAAACCCGGATTAAAAAAGGACAACAGACTAGAAATTGGTCTTCTACAAGCTAACGACAAAAAAAGGCTGTGTCTTTTGACTGATTTCACTCGCTTTCATCAAAACTTGAAAAAAGTAGCATTAACCCCCCTCCCCCGGGGAGGGGGAAGTACTCTCATACAGCTGTTTGATTAAACGTTGTCACTGATCGGTCTTACCCCTACGCGACCAGACCGAAAGGGAGTATGGGTGAATTAAAATGCATGATTAATTTTTCTATATCGCGTTTACAACGGAGAACAAAACTCATGTTTGTCTTTGCGTGTTACGCAGACAACCAGAGTCGCTTCGGTAAGGACGTTCCGTATTTTGATAATGTGCAGTTATTGAATGTGAATTGATTTCTCCCCATAATCCTTTTCGGTCTGGTCGCGTAGGGATGAGACCGATCAATGACAACGTTTAATCAAACAGCTGTATATGAGCTATATAGGTATGTGCCGCTCTGAAGGCCGAAGGGTATGGTTTTCAGGCAGTTTAGTCTGGGATAGGGTATAGTAATCAGAGATTTTTGGTCTAGAATAAGATATCATTTTCCGTGACACTGATCAGTTGCGAGAAGAATTGTCTAGACAAGGTTTACTGGCAAATGGCATTTAAAAATCAGTACCGCGGGCAGTACGCACTTTTACTGACCCCTGTTAACTGATAACTGTGATAGTGAACGAGTTTCTGGAAAATAGCGAGTCTGGAATAGGTCTAGGACAGGATTGGGTTTTTCAGTGTTTGACCCGCGTTGACCATGCTTCATTTTATTGTGTGCTTCTGGCTAACTGGGTAGTCAAGTGAAAGCAAACTGAACATGCAGGGAGATTACCGATTACCATAAGAAGAGGCTTCTCTGAAAGAAACTTGCGCTTATTTGTTTCAAACTCTATTCCATTAAGTGGGCATTGAAAACGGCAACGTTAGAGACAAGAAAATTCACACATGGATGATGTTTATAAATAAAATACCTTGTGCCAGTGTTTACATTTAGACCATGAAAAAGGCGGAAAAGTCGTTTAAAATATTTCTCCCATATAGCCCGCATAAACAGAGGAAAAAGCAGAGCTAAGAAAACATTTATCCGCGACAAGAAACCATGAAGAAAAAAGTTTGAAATTTTCTTGCCTCTTTATATGTTGCCGTTTATAACACGCGCTAATAACGCGTGCTCTAATAATTTTGCGCGTGCTCGTATTTCCGAAATTATAAAGCAAAATTAACCGCAGATTTTCTCGCGTTTCCTTCGGTGAATTTTTCTAAGCCTTCGCAAAGTTTGAGAAAACTGACATTTCCTTTCACAAACTCTTTTTAGAAAAAAAACATGAAATTGCCCTGTTGTTTACCTGTTTTTTTTTTCCTCCCAAAATGTTATCCTTAACCCTTTCCGCAAGATGACAACATTTAGGGACACTATCCCGCCGAAATGGAAAAATTTCGCTTAACTTATTTCCACGTTATGTCGCCAAATGCCACCAAATATACAACTTAGTTGGATAATAAGATTCTATAGAGCTAAAGAAAAGTAATAGTTTGGAGATAAAGTGTAGGATTGAAGTGAATTACAGTTCATAAAATTTGATTTAGTGACCGCCTATCGATAAATCAAACTTGCCATTTCTGTGAAATTTTGACTTTTCTAGCCTTTAGTTTGTTTAGTTCATATTTATTTGCCAATATCGCTTTTAGCGATGGTTTCTTCCAAAGCAAGCTCCTGGCCATAATCATGAAAACACGATATTTCAGCCGGGACAGTGTCCCTTTAAGGTCTATTTCCGCACTGTGAATATTTGCCATTCTTTAGATCTCTGTTGCCATAGCAACGGCATCTACCAAAAAAGTGACAACTATTAATTAAGCATAAATATGTTGGTATCCTTACTGGTAAATCTCGTGAACCAGAATTGTCAAACAGGAAAGTTACGCTTTATTTTGTAACTCATGATAGTGTGCGCGCTTTTGTTAAAACTTTAGGTAGCCACCTTAACACAATAGCAATAAGTACAAAAATTATGTTACGCCAAGTTATTATTTATCAAGTACTCCAAATAAATAGTTCCGAGAAAACTTTCCCAGCTGTTTCCACCGGAAACAAAGCAATGCTATATATTTATCGAAATTTGTAACACTTCATGGAAGCTATACTTTGATGCCAGTGTTTGATTGTTTAGAAATTAACCTGCAACAACGGTCAATACTTGCGCCACTGTCTTTCACTGATGATCAGCTCCATTGCAATAGTTAAGTGAAAAATAGTTTACACTTATACTGGAAGTGAAGCGGTCTAAAGCCTGCGCAAATAACTAGGCATTTAAAGTGCTCTAATTGCAGGGTGAGCGGCTGCTTTAATTTTTTTTTAATTGCTTCAGCTCAAATTTGGGTCTAAATCTAAAGAAAAGTCGCCTTGCAATATGATGGAACATCACTACGCCCGTGCGCCTTTAAATATAACTTTCAAAGTACATGAAATCCAAAGTGTTAACTCCAGTTTTATATTGGAGAGTATGAAGGAGAATTATCAAGTGGATTTCTTGGTGCTGCGAACGCAAAAGATACCCCATCAAGTGCTTTAATATGGCGCTTGTTTCAGCCTACAGAACTTCATGATTTTATTTGTTTTTTTTTTCTCTTCTTCTATTTCTTGTGGTAAAGGAATAGACAATTTAGGAAGCTCCAGCTATCGGGTTTCTTCAAGGGTATCTTGTGCTTCTTTCAGCAAGTCGTGTGTTCGATTCTGAAACGAAACAAAATGCAAGGGAAAGGTTAAGTCCGTGTTCAATACATCAGATTAATTAGAACTGACCAGTCAGGAAGCTAACAGTGATTTGATTGGATGCTTGTTTCCCCTAAATATTTACCGGGTCACATCTGTACGCCTGAGTGGAGAGAGGCGATGGGGAGCAAAGTTTCTTATCTAAGAAAACAGCACAAAGGCAGACACCAGAGATAGAACGTCTAACGACACGCTTAGAATCGCTTGAACACCGCGCCTCCATAAATCGAAACGAAGCAAAACAGAGTTTGGACGTAAGTGAACCCGTGATGAGAGCTTGATTTTCATTCATTCATCGTTCTCTTCAAAACACAAATAAACATACAAGTCGGAGTAACATACAGGGCCAGATTGAGCACGAATACGATTTTTCAAACCTATCACATCTTTTGGTCTCACTCGCAAAAATCTGTTTCTAGAAAATCCAGCTTTGCTAGTTACAAGCAAGGGTTCTGGGAACATGGCAGTATTGATATTTGAAGCCGTACACGTAGTCAATCTCGTACTGGTATTCCGATCTGAAGGCACTTAGTTTTGAATTGTTGCACTTTGCGATTAGCTAAAAAATCTCGCGCCACTTTATTAACCAATCGAAGTAAAACCCCACGTGTTTTCCCGCCCTTGGCGCCGGCGACATGTATTTGCTTCGCGTTCTGATTGGTTCATTGGATTGTCTCCGCCTGTTGTGATTGGCCAGAGTTTTGGTTTTGGTTTTACTACACTCAACCGTATTAATCAAGAGGCTTCAACTACTGACTGCACTCCCGCACACACTGAGACCTTGTGAATTTGAGTAACATTTATTTCAACGTTTGTTACCTGTATGAGAGTTTTGTGTTCCATTATAATACCACAAGCCTTCAAAATAAAATTAGAGTAGTCTTCTTTTTCTTGATCGCATGAAATTTTACTTTCCTCGGCCCTGTAAAAAAGTCAGAATATGATTGAATAAAGCCTTACCCACATTAGCAGCAAATAACCCCTGATGTGTCATGTTTTACAAATGTTTACTTTAGAAAAAGCACAAAACTGCTCGAGTTAACCAAAATTGTAGTTATCTTAAATGGCATGTACTGCAAATGAGTTTTCATTTATTTCAATGTCTATTACCTGGTGAGAGTTTTGTGTTCCATTATTATAACAACAAATATGACAAGACTTCAAGATAAAACAGTTAAGAGTTCGAGGGAGTTTGGAGTTAACTGTGGTTCTGCTGATAATTTGTAGCATTACCTTAATTTGAGTTCCTTGAGTGTTTTCTCTTGTTCCTCCACTGCCCCTTGACATTCCAGTAGTTTTCCTCGCATTTGATGGACTCCTTCATCCAAACTCTGAGCGTTGCCTGTGGATTTCTGATACTCTTTCGCCATGATCTAAACACAGAACGAAACAAATACACGTTTGTGCTTCGTGAAATTGCAATCTTCGTCATTCTTAAATGTAAAATAACTAAAGTGTTACCTCTTTTTTCCAGTCCAAATCCTTATCCAGCGCTTGTAACCTCATCTCCAACGCTGACACTTCTTCTTTCTTGTCGGACACCATATCGCTTATCTGAGAAAATGAAATCCAGAATCGTTACTTTTTGTAGAGGGAGAAAATATAACAGAGAACACAAATAAAAACCGTCAGAACAAAGGAAATCAAAGGAAATCTATAAATAATGCTCAAGGTTTGTTATCAGTAACTATACTGAAACTATTTATGCGAGAATTTAGCAGCGGATCAGGGGCGAGATGGAAATGGATTGCAACTTGAAAAGCTTAGGCCAAGGTCAAACGCCGTACTTCACATGAGCCGAACCGAAATACAGTTTCGGTCGACTCAAATTAATTAAGGTCGCCTGTTGAGTCGAACGTCGAACTTAATTCAGCCGAACTCAACATCAGCCGTGAAGAACGGCTAGCCGATCCAAATACAATCAGTCGAACTTAACTGAGTCAAACGCCGTACTTCACATGAGCCGAACTCAATTAATTGAGTTCGGCTCATGTGAAGTACGGCGTTTGACTTGGGGCTTAGACTAAATTTTTCAAGTTGTTTCCCCGTGCCTTAGAAAAATTGATAACAGAATGGTGTAATTCACTTGATATCTTCTTTTTTAGGTTCAAACAAACATTTTTGCATGATTAAAGGTACTTAGCAGTAATTTTAGAAGAGTTTTGATAAATAAAAATCAGCCAAATCCTTGTGCCATATCCCCGTAACACACACGTGACTCGGGGTCCGTTTCTCGAAAGTACTTTTCGGGCCCGGAAAGCTATCTTATGTGCGCAATGTTTACATCAAGGATTAAAATTTTGTTGGTTTTGAAAGCTAAGCAATAACATTCTAAGTTAATGAAACAAGTTGGGCTGGTTTGAAGGCTAAAAAACACTTCACCATTCTATAGATTCTGATTTTAACATACAGTTCCGGGCCCGAAAAGTTATCGGGACTTTCGAGAAACGTGCCCCGGGACACATTGATAGGAGGGGTACTCTCACATTATCTTGTTTGCATAAAGCTTTATTGGTACTGGTTTTAATCAACTAACCAAGCCCTGTGCTCAACATAACTTGCATTCTCTGTTATGCAGCTGAATTTTTACCTGATCGAATGCCTCCTCCTCAGTGATGACTTTAGACTGCCCTGTGCGACTTTTCTCACTGATGTGTTGTTTAAGGCGAAGCAAGGCAGGCTGTGACAAAATACAGCAAAAAAAAAACACACATTTTAACCAGTATTGTTAGTTGTAACTCTACTGTTTTATGACCAGTGACTGACAAATTAGCATGCATTTGGGTGAACAGAACTACACTAACGAACCTGACGATCATACTCGACAGACTACCAATAAACTATCTTATTGCTGACCACCCAATTTATCACGCCAAAAGGAGGGAGGTATACCTGACACGAAATCTCAGAGTAAATTGATTACATGAATGAAATGTGGGCTGTATCACTGTCTACAATTTAAAACATACAACCTTGTAACCGTTTTTAATGTGCTAGAGTAAAGAAAAATGATCTTTCACTTGTGGTCATTTGTCATTTTTAACAACTATCATTCATTTATTACATGAATTATTCTATATTTTAAATTACTATCCTTTACATATCAAACACCAATTTTGGTTCTTTTTTCACGTAGCCTGAACTCACGATACCAAAAATACTCTAAGACCTAGGGTGAACAAAAAAAAAAAAGAAAAAAAATCAGGTGACATCAAAGAGAGAAGTTTTATACCTTAATTGTTCCTTTAAAGTCCACATGAGCTCGCTGATCAGCTCTCTGAGAGTGTGGATTGAAATTCAACTCAAAATCAATTCCATTTGCATTTTCTGCTGTGGCTGGAATGAGCTTTAGCTTTCTTGCCATCTCGTTGTATTCAGGAATGTGTTTCTCGGTCTGAGAAAGAAAAAAAGGAAAAATACCAGTGAACAATTGGAAAAATTCCAATTTAAGTATTTAATATAACAAAATGTTAAATTTATGTACCGTTAAATGCCGGTTATAAGTCCTGGGCTTCTACAACTCCATAGACCTTTGTAAGGGGTTTTTGGTGGGCTTACATCCAAGGGCGCTTATTAGCGGCATAGGTTTGGCAGGCGAAAATAACGATGAACTGCCAAATGGATAATAAAATGGCAGGCCAAATTACTGGACTGGTTCTGTGACACTTTCTACTCCTCTTTCTATGCTCCTTTATCTACTATTCCTTTCCACGAATCCATCGTTCCCGATGAAAAATATACCGGTTAAACAGGGTTGTCAAAAGCGCTGGTGACCAGTTTGGCTGCCGAAATGTAGCAAAATTCGAAAAAAATATATTTTCATTCGATAAAATATATTTTCATTCGATAAAATATATTTTCATTCGATAATATATTTTCATTCGATAAAATATTTTCATTCGATAAAAAAATTCGTTCGATAAAAAAGAATCGATAAAATCACCTGGTATCATAAGGCCTGGTCACTTGGCTTAAACATATCCCTGTGGAAGGCTTGTCCCCCCACTCAACATCTGCGAGTGCAATAGTTCGAATGTTAACTTGGACTTTCCCTCAGCAGCAGTGTTATTCAATCAGTTGGAGATGACGTTATCAGTTCTTAGAAGTGTTTCAGACGCTGTTGTAAATATGGCGAATTTTGACCAGTTCCAAGAACTTTGTTCATGCTTTTCTGAAATTCACTTGTATAGGTGGTTTGCAACCAATCTCTAGAGACATAGATAACAATAGTGAAACGAACAAATGCTGGTGGACGAACAAAAGGAGCTAATGAGAGAACTATTGTTTATGTCCACCAGCATGGCGGCGATGACGTAACATGAAAACCACCTATTGGTGGAATAGGATGGCTGAAATTGGAAGGAGAACCACAAGCATGGCCGATATGGCTTGAGAAGCCTAGGTTGCACTTGGATACAAATAATTAAACTATGGAAGGTGGTCTGATATAAATGACGATCAACTAGACACTATCATAAGAGCTTCCACAGTTTAATCCGTACTCCACCACTCTCCGTTGAATGGTCCATCGGGAAACGTGCAGCATGCGAGCTATTTGTATTCAAGTGCAACCTAGGCTTCTCAAGTTTTCCAAAAGTTCCTGTGCAATTACAAATCGTGGTCTTTCTGCTCCACTGACGGCGACAGAACGCGGACCCATATCGGCCATGCTTGTGGTTCTCCTTCCAATTTCAGCCATCCTATTCCACCAATACAAGTGAATTTCAGAAAAGCATGAACAAGGTTCTTGGAACTGGTCAAAATTCGCCATATTAACATTCGAACTATTGCACTCGCAGATGTTGAGTAGGGGGGCAAGCCCTGAAAAAAGTCTTCCCACAGGATCATATGTTTAAGCCAAGTGACCAGGCCTAATGATACCACGTGATTTTATCGAATGAAAATACTTTTTTTTATCGAACGAATTTTTTTATCGAATGAAAATATTTTTTATCGAATGAAAATATATTATCGAATGAAAATTTATTTTATCGAATGGAAATATGTTATCGAATGAAAATTTATTTTAACGAATGAAAATATATTATTTATCGAATGAAAATAGATTTTATCGAATGAAAATATATTTTATCGATGGAAATATATTTTATCGAATGAAAATATATTTTTTTCGAATTTTGCTACATTTCGGCAACCATAGACCAGCGATATCGTCAGCCATGACCTTTTCAAATTTTTCATGACCAAGAGTTCAACAGTTGTTTTCAAAATTTTATCAAAACGATCATTTTTTTTAATTTTTCATCTTGCCTTATTATTCCCACAACGTATGCTGCCTTAGTGATTTTGTACCATGAACATAATTTTTCATGACTTTCCATGACCCACACTTAAATTCCATGACTTTCCAGGCCTGGAAATTAAATTATACAATTCCATGACTTTCAAGGTTTTTCCATGACCGTACGAACCCTGTAAATGGCATGAAACTCGGAAGTTCGAAAGTACGAAAGATAGAAAGAATAAAACAACGCTTCAGTGTCTTCACTCTTGCTAAGGTTTGATGTAAACAAATGTAACTTAAAGTATTAAGGATCTCCCAAACTTTAGTCGATTTTCCCGTTCGCTACATCTCTGATGGAAGTCTAGATTTTTTTCGCGTGTTTTTTTTTTTTCGCTAGATTTTTTTTTTTCGCGCGATGAGGCGTCTCAAAAAATACTACGATTTCATTAATAGTAAAAATTTCAGTATGTGGCAGCCCAAAAAATAAATGGCAGGTCAAAATTTGTTTGGCCTGCCAAAAATTAAAAAAAGGCAAGATATAATTTTTTTTCTATTTCGAACCCTGGACTTTTTTGCAAGGGGTTTTTGGTGGGCTTATATCCGAGGGGGCTGATAAGTGGCATAAAAAAAATCGTTTCAAAATGAAAGGAAAATTAGAGGACGGCTTATATCCGGCATTTTATGGCATACATTGTACGTTTTCCCGACCTCTTCATGCTTTTTGGCATACTGCATCTCTTTTTCCCATATCTGTTGGTCAAAATAATCACGACTTTTGTTCAGTTGCTCTACAGCTTTCTGTAATTCCTTCTTCTCGTGCTTCATTCCTTCAACATCTGCAGCACTCAGCTCCTGGTTGTTTAGCGTGTTCTGTAAAATAACAAACTTCAATTAAAATTTTAAAACTTTAATTGAACAAATCAGCGTGCAAATCGATGAAAGTTTTCCACCTTTTGGCCATGCAAAGCAAGTTTCTATCAGGTGAGTGTTCATCTTTTGGCCATCCAAAGCAAGTTTCTATCAGGTGAGTGTTCACGTTTTGGCCATCCAAAGCAAGTTTCTATCTGGTAAGTGTTCATCTTTTGGCCCGCATCCAAAGCAAGTTTCTATCAGGTGAGGTTCACCTTTTGGCCACCCAAAGCAAGTTTCTATCAGGTGAGTGTTCACCTTTTGGCCATCCAAAGAAAGTTTCTATCAAGTGAGTGTTCATCTTTTGGCCATCCAAAGCAAGTTTCTATCAGGTGAGTGTTCACCTTTTGGCCATCCAAAGCAAGTTTCTATCAAGTGAGTGTTCATCTTTTGGCCATCCAAAGCAAGTTTCTATCAGGTGAGTGTTCACCTTTTGGCCATCCAAAGCAAGTTTCTATCAAGTGAGTGTTCACCTTTTGGCCATCCAAAGCAAGTTTCTATCAGGTGAGTGTTCATCTTTTGGCCCGCATCCAAAGCAACTTTCTATCAGGTGAGGTTCACCTTTTAACCACCCACAGCAAGTTTCTATCAGGTGAGTGTGCACCTTTTGGCCATCCAAAGAAAGTTTCTATCAGGTGAGTGTTCACCTTTTGGCCATCCAAAGCAAGTTTCTATCAAGTGAGTGTTCATCTTTTGGCCCGCATCCAAAGCAACTTTCTATCAGGTGAGTGTTCACCTTTTGGCCATCCAAAGCAAGTTTCTATCAGGTGAGTGTTCACCTTTTGGCCATCCAAAGCAAGTTTATCAGGTGAGTGTTCATCTTTTGGCCACCCAAAGCAAGTTTCTATCAGGTGAGTGTTCATCTTTTGGCCACCCAAAGCAAGTTTCTATCAGGTGAGTGTCCACCTTTTGGCCATCCAAAGCAAGTTTCTATCAGGTGAGTGTTCACCTTTTGGCCATCCAAAGCAAGTTTCTATCAGGTGAGCGTTCACCTTTTGGCCACCCAAAGCAAGTTTCTATCAGGTGAGTGTTCACTTTTTGGCCATCCAAAGCAAGTTTCTATCAGGTGAATGTTCACCTTTTGGCCCACATCCAAAGCAAGTTTCTATCAGGTGAGTGTTCTTCACTTTTATATGAATGCCAACAAAGCTGTATTGACTGAATGGCTTTTTACAAGTTGCAAACAAAAGTTTGTCTTTTTTGCATCCCAAGTTTTCTTTTAGCCAGATAAGGCTGAATTTCAGCAACGCTCTTTTTCACTGTTATGCAAGTCTGGGAATGATAAAATTAATAGCAAGTAGAAAGGTAAGCATAGGTCGGCCTCACCCTGATCACTGGTGAAAACTTCTGCTCAAAAAACACTAAAAATGAAACCTCTTATTAACCTTCAAGTACTGTAACGTAGAATGAAGGTTCACTCAATTCAAAATATTGCTTTATATGTCTTGTTTTAAAATAAAACGGTGTACAACTTTCACCTGCAGCATGGAATTTTCTTGCCTTGCAGCATCTTCTTCCACTTCTGTAAAGTAATGGCAGGGGTATTAGAAATCAGTAAAGAGAAAGTGCAAAGTGATACTGCCTATACTGTACAATCAGTGAAGAGAAAGTGCAAAGTGATACTGTCTATACTGTACAATCAGTAAAGAGATAGTGCAAAGTGACACTGTCTATATACTGTACAATCAGTAAAGAGAAAGTGCAGTGATACTGCCTATACTGTACAATCAGTAAAGAGAAAATGCAAAGTGATACTGCCTATACTGTACAATCAGTAAAGAGAAAGTACAGTGATACTGCCTATACTGTACAATCAGTAAAGAGAAAGTGCAAAGTGATACTGTCTATACTGTACAATCAGTAAAGAGAAAGTACAGTGATACTGCCTATACTGTACAATCAGTAAAGAGAAAGTGCAAAGTGATACTGTCTATACTGTACAATCAGTAAAGAGAAAGTACAGTGATACTGCCTATACTGTACAATCAGTAAAGAGAAAGTGCAAAGTGATACTGTCTATACTGTACAATCAGTAAAGAGAAAGTGCAGTGATACTGTCTATACTGTACAATCAGTAAAGAGAAAATGCAAAGTGATACTGCCTATTCTGTACAATCAGTAAAGAGAAAGTGCAAAGTGACACTGTCTATACTGTACAATCAGTAAAGAGAAAGTACAGTGATACTGCCTACACTGTACAATCAGTAAAGAGAAAGTACAAAGTGACACTGTCTATACTGTACAATCAGTAAAGAGAAAGTACAGTGATACTGCCTATACTGTACAATCAGTAAAGAGAAAGTGCAAAGTGATACTGCCTATACTGTACAATCAGTAAAGGCAGCCATACACATGTTACAGAGTTGTAAACTAATTGAAGAAACCTTAATGCTGGTAAAAAAAAAAGACATAAAGCCATAATGGAATTCTGGGACCAAGACAATAAGGCTTGTTAATGTTTCTTTTTTCTTTCCAGAATACCATTTGCTTTATATTTATACTATTTACTCAACAACATTTCTTTCAATAAGGTGAGAAAAACAAACATACATTAAGACACTGCTCAGTACTCCCATCATCAGCTGGATCTTTTGGGGGCTTCAATATCCCAGGAGGAGTTAACGTATTATAGTAGCAAGTTGGAGTTAACGGAGCAGCACCGAGCCACCAGGGGAGCACTGGGGCAAGAAACGGCTTTGAAACTTTACATTGACTGATTACAGGCCTGTCATACATGCGGATAGGTTAATTAGGTATCAACCCTTCACATGGTAATCACAAAGGAGAATTGTTATCCTCAATTTCTCTGTGAGTAATGTGCATGCACACAAAAAACTGTTGTAAAGTTTATCTTACTAAGTCCTGTTAACTCCTCAGCAAATTGATTGTTTACATCTTCTAGCTGCTTTCGATGTTTCTCCAAGTCACCAATGTAGTTCACAAACTTTTCTCTGCAAAACAAAAACATGAAATACCATTAATTAGATAGCCTGGTTTCAGTTGTCTCCTCTAGTCACTTATCTCTCACACATACACACACACACACACACACACACACACACACGCACACAACAGTAAAGTGATAATTATTTGAAAAGTGATAAAGTGATATTAATTTTAGTGATGTTTGAATCAAACTATAATACACAAATCATTATAGACAGCCACTTCTTTTAGCCAATCCCAGCTTCTTACCTGTCACAGAGCAATGTTGTCTTTTTTTCAGACAATGACTCAAGACGGGACTGAAAGAAAAAAGATAAAGTTTTGACTTATAGGGCCAATTCTGCAAACACAGTTTTCTTGTAGCTCTACACTACTTATACCTGGGTGCCCAAATTGCGTGATACTTTCACCAAACACCATATTCTCTAAAACAAATATATCTGACCATAACTAAAAAGCTATGGAAATCAGACATATGGACATCCCCTTTGACTATTTGCCTTGTGTGTGTACAGTGTATTATACGTAACCGTCCGATAAATATTACCACAAATATTCGCGTGGACAATGTGTCGTGACTTTGTTTGAGGGCTATTTATGATGTACTGAAAGGCGCGTGGTTATGTTTACGTTTTCCCATTTCAATACCTTGACTTACCTCGACCAAATTGAACATAGTTTTTACTTTTTATTTCAAGAATTTTAAGTCCAATTTATCAACCTTTTTCAACCAAAAGAGGACTACCTCGTAACAGTGTGTAAAGGGTCCTTTCAACTGTTTAAAACATAACGTTACAGCTATAAATCAACAGTCTAATTGCAAAATGAAATTTTCTTTCGTTGAATAACTAACCGAAACATTCCTACATGTATAATAAACCTTTATCAATTGCAACTGTATCAAGTTCAAAAACATAACTGCACTGAAACTGAACATATAAAACTGTGACTATTTTTGTTGAAGGCTTGGTATAGAGAATAATTAAGACAATAAAAGGTTTAAAGTAACAAATACTTTTTCTTGACTTCGGTTATCTAATTGGTGGCTTATATTCAAAGCACCCTAACAACACGCAACAGTCTACAAGCGGGCATTTAACAGATTCTACTGACACTTCACTGAGATAGTTTATGTTTACTTTCTCAGTGTCAGATTTAACAACTGTGAAAATTGTCTTTTTAAGCAATACTTTTGTTTTTTCCTTGGTACTGTCATCATCTGAATTCAATGTTTTTGTGTCAGTGAATCAACCTCTCAGTAATCAAGCTCTACTTCTAGCAGGTTGAGATGGAACAGTCGCAAATGGCCAATAACATCAGAAGGTATGTCAATGAAGGCTGAATGGAAATAAGGAAAGCGTGATGTGATACAGCTGATGTGACACCGTGATGTCGTAAGGAACAATTTGTCACCTCTGGGGGAATTCCACTCGGCACTGCCTGCATTCTTTCGCATTAGGTTGGTCATGTAGGAAACCAACTACTAAAGGTAGATTGTTGTGGTGTATCTCTGTGAATGGACGTTTCTCAACAGCTCCACTTCGGCCTGGCCTCCATGCATTCTTATGGACTCCACCCTTTTTTTCCCTGTGCGTCTTTGGCTGGCTCAACAAGACCACTTTTAGATGACAGTGAGCACCTTGATGACTTGGCAAGATAGCCCAAGTGTTCTTTTAAAATGCCTTCCATTTCAGAAACACACAGACTGTGTTTACAAATGTTGTTATACTTGAAACAGGGACAAGTGCAAGTGGAGTGATCCTTATAGACAGTGTACTCATACATCCCTTTCTTGCATGTCTTGGCAGCAACAAGGTATTTTTTCCGCTTCTCAGCACCCCCCAATGATGGCTTTACTTTGATAGCATCATGACAATTGAGCAGGTTTTCTGCCTCCTTGACAATGGTTGCTATCAAATCAGCTGTGCATCCATTTGCCGACTAAAGAGACTCCTTCAGATCAATTGAAAATTTTCTGACGTCTACTGCCTTAGCGAATGCAGACTTGTTGACAGTGATGGATTTTCCTCCTATGGCCTCCTCTACAGTCATCTGGTTGAATTTCTGGAGATATTCTGCTCTCTGGATTTGGCGCAAAAAACCATGTCACGTAGCAGATTTAATGATTAACAGGACCTACTACCGTGACCTTGAATAAATAAATATTATAAGTATTTGTTTCGAAACTTGTCGACACCGAGGGAATATTTTGACGTACGTTAAAAATGGCTTTCAACCTTTTCACTCTTGTTTTTTTTGCCTTGTTTGATGGTTAATTGTGCATTTTACGAGTATACCGTCACTGCAGCGTGACATTGTTATGGCTAAATGTTTGACTTCTTTAAAATGTATATTTCAGGAGCATCCGGTCACTGTAGCGTGACATTGTTTCGAAAGTATCGCGCAACGCACCTCTCTACCCCATACTCTGAGTTTTTTGGGGTCTGAGTTTTCAAGACACCCAGGGGTCTGAGTTTTTTTGGGTCTGAGTTTTGGAGGTCTGAGGTCTGAGTTTTTTGGGGGTCTGAGGTCTGAGTTTTCAAGCTCTGAGTTTTCGATACACCCATTATTGACAAAAAAATTAGATGCACCGTTTTGCAAATACGCAATGTTTTCTATTTGTACAAAATTGGGCTAAACTGTAGAATACCGGGCCACTTATTTGCATGTCATTGAATATGAATGGTTTCTTTTGTTTTCATATGCCTCGTTCTACCAAACATTTATAATCGGTAGGGTCGCAGCTCTTAGAAGCCTCTATTTTCATTGTCCTTGTAAAACACAGCTGCTATTGTTTTTAGCTTTATAATCAGAAATAAAGTTTCCTTTCAAGATTTTTTTAATTCGTGAAAACATTATGCGAATCATCTTTACGGAAAAGAATGGCATTCTATATACACAGGAAAAGTCGGAAATGTTAGAAAACACTAGAAATTTGGGGAAAGGAAATATGAGTTTCATTAAAACGTTTTGACGTTTAGAAAAAATATTTTGGATTCATGATCATGAAAAACAGCATGCGAGACTACAGGACATATGTATTTTAATGTATAAGGTTAAACATAATTTGTGTCCACGGACTATTTGTGACATGTTTCTGAATAATAGCCATACTTACAATTTACGGCAGAAAGATTTTTATCAATCTAGTTTTAACACAGTTATGTACGGAAAACACTCAATCCGATACTTAGGTCCAAGGCTCTGGAGTAAGATATCAAGCAAAGACAGATCGGCTACCAGTCTTACGCAGTTTAAGACCAGGATGCGAAGTCTTGATTTGAGTGACATCTTGGATGGATGTAGTGGCTGCTACCTTTGCAATTCATCATTTTAAATTTTCTTAATTACATTTTTAATTACAAGATTTTTTTAAGAATTTTTGACGATTAGAATTAGAGTTTTGTGGTGTTGATGTTAGTGAGTTATCAAATGTAGTTTTTAATTTTAGTCTTAAATTTTTATTGATTCTTTTTTTTGTATTTTTTAGATCATATTTTAGATAGTTAGGTGTCCCCTATTAGCAGTGTGAAATCTCCTCTGCTAGATTTTTGACTGACACGTTAATAAAGTCATTATTATTATTATTATTATTATTATTATTATTATTATCGAATTACATTTCACACATGATCGAATTACAATTCACATGCACACGAAATTTGCATGAAAGGAAGCCTGGAAAAAACTAATGGCAAAATCAAAGCAGTTATTTAAGGAACTACATAGCTTTATGGAAAAATTTCATTTCAATTTGATCTTGAAATCACAGGCTGGGGTTTTTTCCATGATGCGTCACGCAATATTTATTTTTAAAATGTTTCACCAATGTATTGCACTCATCACCCAGTTTTAACATTATAAAAGCAGAATGTCCTGAATGCGATTAATGTATTTTTTTTTCATTATCTGTATATTGCCATCCGTCCGTGGGGGGAGGTATGGATTCAATAAATTAAATATTCAACGCGAGTACAGAAAAATTGGTAGCTGCAATCAACATGTCTTGAGTGATGGTGCAAAATTCGTTGACGGGGGGGGGGGGGGGGGGGTTAATTATACTTACAGAGTCGTTCTTCAGTGTGTTTAATTCTTCTTCCAGTCTCGTTTTTTCTTTTATCAATTCTTCCATTCCTAAAATAAATATTATTTTTCAATAAATTTTGATGGATAGTGTATGATTTGCTTGGCCTCATCATCCACAACAAGTTTATCATTCTACCTGGCTTCAACCTCTCTTTTGTCTTAGTCAGTACACTGTAACAGTTATTGCTGCGGAACGAGTGTAGCGAGTGAGCAGCAACATAATCAGGATTTAAGAGAAATATATGAGAAAAAAATATAAGCTAGGAAAAATCTCGATTTGATCGCTTTTTACCAGAATTCACTGCGCCACGAACACATTTTGGGCCAGAATGCACTGCGCCACGAACAATAGCCTCGCTTGCTGCTTCAAGCTCAGTGTTCGCTGCGAGATTTGTAATACAGTATTTTGGTCCAATATCGGAACTGAAGTGTCGAAGACTACTACGATTTGAGCGGGGACTGCGAGGCATGGTGATAGGACCGTTGAATGGCAAAGATTTTCGAAGATTGTACGGAATAAAAGACAAATTTATTTTGAAATCACTCCGACAGGGGTCGATCAGACTGAGCTGAGCTGAGCTCTTGTGGACACGAAACCTGAGCTGAGCTTGGGAGACGTGAACACAGTAATTAACCTAAATTTTCACACCTTCCTCTGGTGAACCGTCCTTCACTCAACAATATTCTACAGACATTGCAGGAACTTGATGCGTGAATTACAAACCAAAATTAGCATTATTAGCTGGAATTTTCGTCGATTCATCCCGGTTACATTTGCTTTGCTTCCCCTCAAAAAACGAAAGAGAAAATTCTGTAATACCAGTGAGACGATAAAACAGCATTGTTACAACAAATTTACCGCAGCAATTACTATCTTTTGGATACACTAGTATAACTAGTAATAGTTGACACTACAGCTGCCCCCTCCTTTATATGAAATATCATTTTCTATACAACACATTTAAGTATTAAAATTTATTGGGTTCTTGCTAACTTAAAACCAACAAGACAATTTTAAATTGATGCAACAAACAATATTTTATTTTTCATTGTTGTTGCTGTTGTTCTTCTGGTACTTTCTCCTCAATATTTTCATGGTGGTGTTTCATTTCTGTTATAAGTTTGCCACTTTGCGACAGGTGAAAGTCAATGTTTGCCATCACTAGGAGCTTCTCTACCAGTTGTTCGACATTGTCTTTGTAGGTAAATATATCTTCTTGAAGGAAAGTGTTTACAGTCTTTTTGAATGCTGTTACATTGAATTGCCTGTGTGTCATCTTTTTTAAGTTGGAACGTTGTGTTCATTTCCAGATAGCATGGATCTGTTGCAGCCGAGACACTGAACAATTTTGGAAACAGGATTTCCATTATTTTTTTTCCTACAGTCTTTGTTGTTGCAAATTGGATCGATCCTGTGTTGGCGATTTGTGTCTGACAAATCACGTTTCTGAAATTCGTGATCCTGAATTCAAACTGAAGTAGAAAATTGAAGTATCAAAACTGAATCGGTGGATATTAATCTTGTTTCTGAATTATATTTGGTTATAACTTGTGGTTGGAGATTTGTGTCTGACAAATCAAGTTTATTCGTGGATAGCATGGCTAAAAGCTGCAAATTTATGTAACTGGTGAAAATAATGCAAATTTACTCACCTTTCACGGCCGCACTAACATAAACTGCAAAACTGCTCGATCGACGTAACAAATGATAATGCAATAATTTACCCAATTACGGGTGTCGCGCTATATAGCGAAAAACAACTGTCTTAGCACGTGCTAAAACGAGAATTTAATGTCGTCAAATTGCGTCTGCAAATTACAAACTAAAGTTTAAAAATGTAAAAATTCACATTTTACAAGTTATAAAAGAACGAAATGGCACTCAAAAATTGCTCAAACACATCTTGGTAACGAGCGCAAAACATGATTTCGTCTAAATAAGGTCGACATATTTGCGGGTTTGAACAGCCGCGCGTTCTCTCTCAAAATGACAATTTTATTCGCAAAATGATCGTGACAATAATTCGCTATTTCAGCGCGCGCTAATATGGTTGTTTTTCGCTATATAGCGTGGCACTCCTAAAAGTAACCAAAGCCAAGTTTTGGCATTTATCCGTGACATATTTTTACCCAGTACTACCTTGCGCGCCTCGGCTGTTCAAGTCGAGATTTGATCTGTATATACAAAATATACCATATATACGCGGGGACTTCAATTATGCCTCCTCGGGTTTTGGCCTCTGGGCCAAAACCCTGCGGGGGCAATAAGTAATGTACACAAAACGCTAGGAGGTCATAAAACGGCATGATTAAATACATTGATGCAATTGCTACATTTACATTTAAAGAACACAATATATCAGCTAGCTGATATAATTATAGGAGCACTATCAACCAACTATTGACCGAGTATCGGTCGATGTATCAACCAACTATGGTAACTTAGGTGATCCCAAATACTAAAAATAGCCACAGCCACTGTCACAGCACATGGCCAGTCCAAAGACAATGGCTATACTTCCAGAGAAATTCTCAGGAAATAAGCCTTCAGGAAAAAAAACGGATGGACATGTCAAACACAAAATCTGTAACACATACAAAAAAAATTATCAGACATTATTGCCCAGCCCACTTTAACACCTCATTTGCATCATTAGCCCTTCAAACAGAAATTTAACAACATGAAACCTTAGAGTTAAGACGTTACATCTAAAGTAAAATTAAATGTCTATTAGTTTACCTTCAAGTAAAACAGCATTCTTTGATCCTGTCAAAAAAGAAATAGAGTAATGTAAGAATTACAATAAAAAAAAACATGACACAAAATGTGTTAGTGGCTTTTAGTGTCCTTCTGTGCTCCATTGTCTATGCAGATGAGGTTGTCTTGCTGATTGTTACTGGTTTAATTCCTCTACTGAGGAACTCAAATGGTTCACCATTATCAATGATTGGCACAGTACTTGATGTACAGTAGTGTTGATGTACATGACTTGAGTATGTTTTGGTAGTACTGATGTTTAGTAAAGAAATTAAAAAATGTGCCAAGTGCATTATTGAGTTACATTATTAAAAGCACGCGGGAATTTTTAAGAACACAAGAGAAGTGCAGAGAAGGATGAGCCAAAGGCAAGTGCTTCTCGCACTTCTCGAGTGTTCTTAAAAATTCGCAAGTGTTTACATAACTCAACAATGAACGAGGAACAAGTTTTTTATTTCTTTTATAAAATATGGTTACATCACGCAGTACTTTATTGAGGTTATAATGAACTCGGTTTAACCAATCATACTGCCCGCATTTCCTTGAGCATTTTATAATCCAGTTTATAGTCAACAAATGTAAGGGACAGTGTCTTCTCCCTGACAAGCAGATAAGCCGTGGAATCCTGTGAACTGACAAAACATCAACTACTTGTACACATGAAGTCAGAAGCATTTTAAACTTACTGATGTTATCAATCAAGTCATTGTCAAATTCACCCAGTTCATCGAGTTCTTGACCCATCATAAAGGCTGTATAACTTTTCTCCAGATAACTGAAAAGGTACTGAAAGAAAACAAAACAGATATAATTTTCAGAATGATGCCATGTTGTGCATACTTGTTGGGTGCTCCTAATCTAATGAAAATTCCTGAAATGCCAAGAGGTGGACAAAGATACCTTGTTTTTCATACTGTGTGTTAGTACATTATTTATTATAAAGTAAAATAAAGTACAAAAATGTATGTGGTCATCTGAGCACATTTTAAGAAATCTGAGTAAAAGACGGAAAAGAGTATATTATATGTGCCTAAAATTATTGAGCTAAAATTGAAGTTGATGTCAAAGTCAGATGAGTATTACCTTCTAATGAAATCACTGAGTTTTATACCTTGTCCTCAGGTTGTGGCCCATCCTCTTGGTATTCTCCAGCATAGTTGTCTTCTCGGAACAGAACAGTTCCCTCAATGTCTTGACCAACACCCATTGCATGCTACAAGAATCAGAGTACCAGACAATAAGGTCAAGTTGAACAACTACCATGATGTGTGTTTTCAATAAAATTGCATCTTGCAGCACCCATAATTTACCAGTGCTATGATGTCTACAATGTATGTTACTACAAAATGCCACAATGATGACATGTATCCATGTTCAAACTGTCATGAGCACAAGAAAACTGTCCAGGGAATATTCTGAGTCCCTGATGACATTCCTTCCTAATGACTTAAAGAAATAGAAACATCTTTCAAAGACCTTTTCCAATGTGTTTAGAGTATTCATACCCAGATAAGCTCAATGAGCCAGCACAATGCTCCCAGCATGATAGGCCAGGCATGGGGGCTACCAACAGACTGTAGGTTACTCTTTGAAATGGTAAACGGATACCTGAAAAATGACAATTAAAGGTCAACTTGGTATTTATTCAGCTCTTGCTGTACAGGGCTGTCACCTGGCCCTGGTTGTTCAAAAGGTGGATAGCGCTATCCACCAGATAAATCACTATCCGGCAGATAACACAAAGGATTTGGTTAATGCTTATCCACTGGCCATGGATAGTGACTTATCTGATGGATAGCGCTATCCACCTTTTGAACAACCGGGGCCAGGTCAATAATTTTGCAAGTACAATGTAGCTGGATGAAAAAAGTAGCAGGGGAAAGAACAGTTATGTTGGATAGCAATATTTATAAAATTATCAAACATAAGTGTTTCATCAGGATCTCCAAACATCAAGAAGACTGCGTTTTTTAACCAACTTCGGGGTGTTTGGATATCTGATGAAACACTCTTTTTGAGTGTTTGACATAGCTTCTCAATGCATTTATTTAATAATTCTTTCAGAAATTCACAGCAAAAATTTACCAGGTGTCAAAGGGCGACTGGGGTTGGTGACAAGCATGTCCAATACACCCAAACTGAGTTGATTTGCTAAGGTAGTTAATGATTCGACTCTTACTGGAAATCAGGTTGCAATAAGTCTACCAACTAACAGGAAGTGTGGTTGCATGGACCGAAAGTGGGGAGTTGCGTGAGACAACAACACAACCCGAACATTCCTCATTTTGAAAGCGTGTGCAAGAGAAAGGAAATATATCAAGAGTGTGCTCAGTTCGACGTGGCCTGTCTTTGTGAAAGTCAATGGGACTCACCAGGAAATGTGGTCACATAAGACAATAACACACGAGTTCACCTTCCTCATTCTTAAAGCGTGTGAATGAGAAAGGGCTATATATAAGCATGTGCTCGGTTCAATACGACCTGTCTTCGTACAAGTCTATCCCACTCATCGGAAGTCTTGTCGCGTGAAACAATAACACAAATGGACTCAGTTTGGGTGTATTGGACAACCCTCGTTGGTGATGATGTCATGTGATATGGGAATTATCATCATTCCAAATGGCCACTATCTTGGATTTCCATCATGTTAGAAAAGCGCCAAAATTAATCAAAATCAAAATGCTAAAATGATTAATATAAATTGTAACTGACATTTACTACAAAACTTAAAATAAATTAAAGCAGAAAATTTAAAATTTGGGGAAACATACTCAAAATATGGTTGCCGTGAAAATGGTGGATGTCATGAACAATGATGTTCAAAAACTTGTATAGTTTTAGGGTATTGGTTACAGCTGTATAAACATTCAAAGTCAGCGTGGGTACTTCCCCACCCCCTCCTTCCCAACACACACACACACACACACACACACACACACACACACACACACACACACACACACCAACCTGTCTGAATAGGGTTAATGTGGATTCATTCATTCAGCTACATACCCCAACATCTTGAAGAACTTTGGAATTTCGTCAGCTGGTTTTTCCATTGCTGTTGTCTTCTGGTTGTCTGGCTTGATGTACTTGTATAGGAACTACAGTTGTATGCAAAAAATGCACAAAAATACTGGAACAGTTTGACAAAAAAAGGACAGTATCCAATATACAGCTGTACATGTACAGTGTAGAGTATGTAGGCTAACTGCTGCATCACTTTCATACCAGTATAAGTTCATCCCAGTTCCCTATTGTGCCTACTTTTTACATGATACAATGTACAGTCCAAAATCTCATTAAATGACACCAGTATGAATTACATGTGTACCTGCCCAGTACAAAATAAAATCAATAAATCAATCACTTTTTTTAATTAGTATTGCAGTGCTAATTAGGAAGGACATTACTACCATATGCCTTTTTGAAGACCTGTTTCCTACATTTACAAGTCTGACTGCATTGATCTCATAAAAAAATGCATTCTTTTACATCTCAAGACTCAACCGACTTTGCATAATTACCTGGTATATATTTGTGAACTCTTTCATACTAGGAGCACTCAGGATTCTCATGGAGATTTGATGTGGGTAATTGAACTGTGTTAGAAACTAAAAACAGGATAAAACCTCAAATACATGTAGAATAACAAAATACTATCATTAACATCAGTCAACGCTTTATAACAGATTTAACAGATAGGATCACATTATTGTCCAATTTGTTCTTTTATCAATGGCTCACAGACTTCACAATAAAAAAAACCCAATGGATTAATAATATTTAAACAGACATTTTTTTGTGTACACGGGACTGCTGGTTGGGGATGGGGCAAAAAGAAATCTTGAAGTGCAAATTGGCTTTTCTTGGCACCCTATTCAATTCTAACCAGAAGGCCTGATGATCAGACTGGACAAATTTAAACTGAGCAATCATTTTTGGCATCTCTGTGGCTTGTACAATTACCCACTGTATTAAAAGTCAGAATTTTATTACCAACACTGTATGGGAGCTTATGCAACATGCGAAAGGTATTACCTATTAAGTCAACTTAGCTCTCTCTAGCCTCTAAGCTGGACATTATTGAGATTCGCCCTAGATCTGCAATTAGCAGATGTCTACCTTATAGTTTGTAGTTACAGACAATTAAGTGAAATTCTGTGAGATGTCTGCCTCAGAGAGGTGTCCACCTTACAGGGGTGGCTATTTTGAGAGAGTTGACTACATACATGTACAATGTTTCTTATAAGAGTGTAAATTTAATAAACCTACAGATAACAAAATGCTTTCTTTTATATTTAAATATCTTTTAACTGCTGTTAAAAAAAATTCCAACCTTTACAGATGAAAGTACATGTATCTCTGGAGAAGATTACTTATAAGAGCATGAAAACAAAGAACAAGCCCAGTTGTTTGTCAGTTGTAAATCTCAAAGGTGACCAAGCTTGCTTAAAACAGCTTTCACTTGCAGTTTTACTGAATGAAATGGGGTCCCATGAGGGTAGTTGCTGAGAGCATCTGGGCACTTCAGGGTTACAAATGTAATTTTGACAGCACTCGCTATTTGGGTGAGTGACTTTCAGAACTGCACCAAGAAATGTACATTATAATCCAGGCATATCTCATCGATGATCAATGACATCAATGAGTAATCGATAGGTAATCAATGAGTAATCAGCTGATTAGTCATTGATTATTGCCGATGATCAACAAAATATTTTGTGGCCTATTGATTATTCATCGATGTCATCAATTACTCATCGATGACAAATCGAAAACAAAATATTTTGTGGCCTATTGATTACTCATCAATGTCATCAATTACTCATCGATGTCACTGATTAGTCATTGATGACATTGATTACTCATTGATTACCTATTGGTTACTCATTGATTACCTATTGATTACTCATCTATTATGAATTTCCCGCCAGCTTCTACTTGTAATATGGAGAAATACCGTTTTTTATTGAAATGATGTTTACCTCGCTTATTAATTTTAAGAAGTACATCAAAGAACACTTTCATTAAGACTTGCTTTTTATTAGATACGATTTAGTGTAACTAGTGAAGTTATTTTACGGTTTTTAAATAGGAATATATTGTATGTATAAAGTTTATCTTTTTAATGTTTTTATATAAATTTAAATTAAAATTAGCATTATTATATTAGCTTAATTAGGATAAGTTATTTTTGTTTATATTCATTTTTTTTACAATAATTTATAAATGTAATTAGCTTAATGATATATTAATTACGCAGGGCCCCAATAGATATCAGTCTAGAGCTGAATGGGCTACCCTGCATAAATAAAGATTACTTTACTTTTAAGTTATAACGTAGATTCACGGACTGATGACTTAAGCCAATTAAGTGCACTGACTGCACCGAATTCTGAAGTTCTGGACATGGCAAAGATATGTGGCAAAGTACTGCACCTGTTGCGAGAGAAAAAAATATCAATCGTGCAGTTTGTCGCGTTACACGTGCTGAAAAGGTCTCAGGGAAGAGCTTCCGAGATCCTTAATAAGCCAAAAGCGTATGAGAAATTGTCTGAAGAGGGCAGAGAGCCGTACAAGAAAATAAAGAAGTGGCTGGGCCAGAAAGATCCAATAGCAGACATCAGATCCCTTGAAGAATTCTCCAAACTTAACCAGCTGAGTACAAGCGTAGTCAGGGTCCGGATTAACAACAGGCATCAGACAGAAGATTCAGTTACTACCAATGATGATGTTGTTGTTTAAAGCAATAAAATCTGAAAGTCATTCATGTTAACGTTCAACGTGTTTTCCTTTTTTCTTATTCCATCATGGAAATGTCATTTGCAGCCACGCGATGATATTGATGAGTAATCAATGCAATCAATGACTAATCAATGCAATGGATGAGTAATCAATGACTGAAAATTTTGTGGCCTATCGATTACTCATTGATCATCGGCAATGATCAATGACTAATGAACTGATTACCCATTGATTACTCATCGATTACACATTGACGTCATTGATTTCATTGATGAGATATGTCTGGTATAATTCAACACATCGATACACTGCCCAAATATGGTCAAAAAGTTATCAATATACGCTATGTCTACATGACGTATATCCAACGACGGCAGTAAACTTCACATTTTGACCATTTAATGCTAAAATGACGGACCGGCCTCGATATTTTTTCTTCAAACTGTGCTTTGTTATCAATGTGGTGAATTATAAAACTATTATTGTGCGCAAGCTTGTGTGCATGATATCACCTAAGAATTAGGCAGTTAAGTATTTGTATTCATCCAAGAACATTTAACACTAGGCCTGGGTGAGTAGGCGAGTGCTAGTTTCCATCCCTGTCACTTAATAGTAGTAGTTGTGAGAAGAGCTTTAACTCTCATCTATATCATTATGATTTATTTTACATGGCAACTAGACAGACACATGTAGTCATTAGCAGCCAAGTCAGAAAATGCAATGATGGTCAGTTGCAATGTAAAAAGAATTTCAATTCAAAGATATATTATATATATATACATGTATATATATCAGCTAGGTCAGCTCTCGAGGCATATGAGGCATGTAATATGAGAGAGAGATGAGAGCGTAAGAACAGCCTCAGGCACCCAGAGTACTAGGACAGGCACGTCTCAAGTATTTACAAACTGGCTCTTGTATCAGTAATAAAAAATACACTAAAACAGACAAATAGTAGCCTTTAAACATACCTCCATGAGATATCTAATCATTCTTTGCTGGTAGCCTGTGATATAAATAAACCAACCATTTATTGTTCTTTCTTGGCAAGAAGCTTATTTCAAATGAACAGTCAGTGGTAGAAGTTCTTACCTCGGTCAGACAGTGGTCTTGGATCTTTCATCTGAACACAGTTCTCCCTACCATATTGGCTAGATGGCCTCCTAGAACGTTCAGTTATTTAAGAACTACTGGTTAATAATTATTAACGGGCTGTCACAACGAATTAGCTGATTTTTGGTCAAAGTTGTGCTTAAATTACTGATAAGTACCTTAAATCATGAAACGAGTTAGAAAAGCTCAACTGATCTTACCTGCCGGTTGCAGATTTTGCAAGCGAAGTTCTCGACCCTGAAGTCGAAGGACGGCCGACAGAAGTCCTATTTCCAACCGAAGATCTCGGCCTACCTTGGTTTCCAATATTAAGGCTTCCCAGAGTTGTTCGTCTCATTTTTACGACGAAATATAAAATATATTTGTAAGACTGAACAGACGATCAAGAAACTACGTAAAAATAAAACAACGGTTCACTTCAAAAACCGCGCTCCAGTTTAGTCAACCTCGTTCCCAGGGTCTAATCTCGTTCCCAGAGCCCGCGTTACCCTTGTCCAGCGGAACGAGTAACGCGGACAGTAGGTACCTCATATATGATACACTATTATGTACCGTTGTATATTAATGCTTTTCAACGTAACAACGAGGAGTTGAAAAGCTGTTTCATGACGATTCGTAGCATTCTTTTCACATTTGTGATAACCTTTTGTTCTTATTTATTCAAACAATAAAGGTTATGTAATTATATTTGACGATACGCTATGAATATTTGTACAAATATAGATGTATAAGCGTTTTTTGCTATCTCGCCTTTTGGACTGCCGTCGTCTGTGACCAAACTTGTTACCAAAGTTAGTCTAAAGCTCTAATCCTCGGAGCTCGATACACTGCATTCGATCGAGGAGTATGTTCCCGGGTTTTTTCTCCCAATGGGTTTTATTCCGGGTTTTCGTACCGGGCAGTGTATCATTGTTTTGTATTTCATTCGCATTTCACTTTCCTTACTGTATGCATGTCTATCTTATAAATTTGAATTATTGTATTCTGTATTTTGAATCGATTTCGTTTCACCTTGTGCATTATTTAGCTAAGTTATGTTGTCATTATGTATAAATTGTTTTGCCCAGACAACTTGTAATAAAGCGGGTCCATAGTGTACATTTATTAGGCACCCATGCGCATCTATGTAGATCTTATAAAATCAATTAACGAATTTTTTAATTTTGATTACGTTTAAGATCAATTGTATTTTTTGTTTTGAATCGTGTATTTTCGTTTCACTTTGTGCATTATTTAGCTAAACTATATTGTCATTATGTATTCTCGGACATCTTGTAATTAAGCTGGTCCATAATGTCCATTAGGCACCCAGCACGAGTCACACTCCATAGTTGTCAAGTGTTTTCATTGGCGCTTAAGCGCGTTACGCGGAGGGTAGTTATGAATCTGTAAATATATATATAACCCTGCTCGCAGGGTATGCGAAATTCTCTATTTTCGAATTGCCCATAATACACTTTGTTTGCCCCCCAAATTTTGCATAAACTATTGTTTTGAAATGCTCTTGGGGGGACTGCATATTCCCAAGAGCATTTCAAAACAATAGTTTATGCAAAATTTGGGGGGCAAACAAAGTGTATTATGGGCAATTCGAAAATAGAGTAGAGTACACGAGAACAGAACCCCATTTTATTGGGCAGAGAACTGAGAGAACAGAGATCCGGTTAAGCAAAGAGTAGCGTTTTGGGGTTTAGCATTGATTACAGTGTTTAGGGTTAAGCACTGATTTGAAAACGGTTAGCTTTCATTTATTGTTATGGGTAACTCTATAAATATGTTAAAAATTACATCTCCCGGCAGCTAATCCACGTTGGTATAGTGGATAAGGATATTAGTTATGAAGCGAACGACTCGGGTTCGAGGCATACACTATACTGATCATTGTTTCCATAGCAACGGGAAACAAACATGTCGAAAAACAGTTTTTCCTAATTATCTTTCGATTTTGGGGCTACCCGCGACAAGCGAATAAATGCGCTATAATCTACGCAGTGTAGCACACTAAATGGGAAAATTTAAAACAAATTAAGGTTCGATTTTGAATAAATCGCTGAAACATTTTTAACACGTGTTTTTCATATTTGAAATATAAGCGGTCAAAACATTCCATAGGTCTCACAAATTATCGTTAAATTACCGCAGAAAGTTTCTTCAGACTTAAATTATTACTCCCCGCAAATAGCTCTGACTAACTCCTCGGCAGTAAAGAGATTCAAATGCTAGCCTGCGAGCAGCCTCGCCCCATTCTTCTCGCTGGCTTCGCCGGCTGACCCTGGCGGCTCCGCCGCCAAGATACTCGCGCGATAACCCAAACAAGTGAGCCTGCTCGCAGGCTATTCAAATGCTTGCACAATCCTTACGGGAATTAGTCAATCACTACTGTCACTAATGAGCAAAATTTCACAGCAACTCGTTGGTTTGCTTGTTCTAAAACAATAAAAAGATGCATTAAAACGGATAATGCCCGAGCTCTGAGGCCTTCATAAAAATAATGACCGAGCGCGTCTCGGAGCTCGGGCATTATCCCTTACATAGTCTTCATTCCAATACATATAACAATCCTATAACAGCCTTACACAGAACTGAAGATGACAGACGTTTCTGACAGACATGTTTTCTTTTTATTCTAAAAAAATCGCGTTCCTGAAAAATATAAAGACAAGCGCAGAGGTTGAAGGTAACGATGCCATATACAGACTGTGATGATCTGTAAAATACATTATATTTCTGATTCTTGTGTAATGCCGTGACTTCCTATGACTACACTGAGGCAACGCCTGTTGTGTAGACTTCTTTCAGGAGGTTTTGGGTTAAAAGAGAATCGGCGAGAGAAGAGAATCAAGCGATTTCTTTCAACCTTATACTCCGTAGCCTAAAAGGAGCCTGTTCACAGGCAAGTTGAAAAAAAAAGAGCTTGTTTTCTGTAGACCCAAAATGCTAGCCAATAGCTTGGGTGAAAAGGTAAGAGTGTCTCAAGTTTGGTAGAAAACAATTCATTATCTATACTAGGTATACCTACCGATAGAGTGCCAACGAGCAAATGAATTCTGTTTTGCGTGGCAAGGGAATTATGTTTTTGACAGTTTCGTGGTTCCCTTTTGTTGCAAGGATCAAGTGCACCTAACCCCCATTTTTTTTCTTTTAATCAACTCAATGTACGTTGAAAACTCGAATAGTGAAATATTTCTTGTTTTTAACGTCGCGTTAGTGAGTTATAGAGATTTGAATTTACAAAATGCTAATTAGATGACGTCAAATCAAGACTTTACCATTATTTCTACCTCAATTTACAATACGCAGTTCACATCTTAAGGATAATCAATTTAAGAAATACTTAATAAAAACCGTTAATAAACAATTGATTTGTAAAAAAAATATTACTTGGAGGTGGAAACAAGTAGTTATGTGTAGTCGGGGGGGGGGGGGGGGGTAGGGTTTTGGGCACCCAACCTCCACTTGCGACTTACGTTGTTAAAAATAGTAAATTGTACTAGTGATGTAGCTTTAAACGCAGTCCCTGCAAGTCTTCTAGATTTAATTAACTTAAGAAAGTCGAGATATAATCTGAGAGGTACTGATATTCTTACTTTACCGAAAGTAAATGGTACCACATACGGACTACGCTGTATGTATGTATATGTAAAAAGAATAACAAAATTACCGAATCATCTCCATAAAATTTCAACGCTCTGCTAGCAGCGTATCTCTTTTTGTTGGATTTTTTTCTCCACGAATTGTCTGTGTGCCTTCCACATTCACGAAATGGCGAAGAACCGTCTAACCACGGGGGTGGCTAATGTGCGAGCCTGCGAGTCCGAGTCTTTTTTTGCGAGCCTCGAGCCTCTTCCTGTGAGCCCCAAAAGTTTCCTGTTAAAAATGTAAAATGAAAGGAAATGGAAAGATAATTATGGCAAAAACATAATGGCTCGCAAGAGGCTCGAGGCTCGCAAAAAATGGCTCCGGCTAGCTAGTTAGTTACTCTCTCACACCACTTGGTCACACTAACATCTAACACGTTTTTTCATTAGCTCTAATAGTTCCGTCCTTACAACTGGCTCAAACCAAAGTCTACATTACATTTAGGTTACACTTTTTGTGGCTCGATCGAGAATTTTTCTGCATATAACAATACTTCGCGCGGCACTATTCAGCTGATCACTGATCGGCTGGCACCAGTGTAATTTGGAGAAAAAGGTATAAAACACAGTATTTAGACTATTTTGTTGTAAACAATCCTTATCAGGCTGTATAGACCAATATCACGCTAGCATGGCACAAAATATATTTGGTTTATTGGGGAAAAGAGCCCAGCATCAAATTCAGCATATCGATATTAGTAAAACTACAAAGTTTTGTAAAGATTGCTAGAAAACTGACGAAGATATGAAATTTTGAAACTGAGCATTTTTACAAAGAAATGTATGGTGGATGGGCATAGATTGCCCGTCCAGCCTCGTTTTCGTGTTTTTCCCATACATTTCTTTGTAAAAATTACGCCAGAGTACTAAGGGCGCTTACCATTTGTTAGAACTGGCCGGCCAGACCGGTCCGTTTGTAACTAGAATGCATCTTTTTGAAGGCTTGTTCCTACAAGTCCATTAGAAGGGTGCATACTATTTCCAAATTTACCAGTCTGGCCGACCAGTTCTGGTAAATAATGGAATAATATATACGAACTGAACGGTCCGGCCGGCCAGTTCTGACAAATGGTAAGCGCCCTAAGTTTCAAAAGCTCATATCTCCGTCAGTATACAAGCAATCTTTACGAAACTTTACAGTTTTACTAATATTGATGTGCTGATTTTGATACTGGACTCTTTTCCCCATTAAATTAAATATATTTTCATGCCATGCTAGCGGGATATTGGTGTATTGGCGAGTACCTGATTAACTTTTGCAAAAACCGGCAACATTTGTGCGACGTTTTCACTTGTTATTCCCACTGCTGAGTGTTATCAGTTTTTGTTGCGTTTTAAAGAGTGGTGTTAGTTGTTGAGAGATAAGAGTTCTCATCAGTTTTCGCAGCTAATCTCTAACCGTAACCACCACCAGAGAGCTAGCGACATACGCTAACCACATCACCACAATGTAAAATCCGTGGAGTACATCCACCGGTCACATGTTCCAAGTGAATTCCAAAAGGCATCTACAAATGTAACAAAATTGATATTAATGAAATACTTCAGTTTATTTCACCACTCTCTCTTTTGCATAAAGTACCCGGTACTTTGTTTGCACAACACAAGCTTGTCAGCTAACCTTTGTAATACCGTGCTTATGCAACAGTTCAATACAGAAGGAAGATTATCAATACGCCATAACCGACCGATTAACTGACTTATAATCTTGGATATGCAACGCAGATCCTCTTTTCTTTTTCAACAAGTAAAAAGTATTGGCTGTTTTACCCCCAAACAAGTTATAGATGCGTACTCTATGTGTGCATTTGTTTGTGATCTTTTACTGAAAATTACTGAGTAAACTTATTCTTATTATTCTAGCTTCAAGTATATAATTAAAACCACATGTATAACTTTCTTCCGACTGAAATCTGCATTTTAAGAACTGAGATTAAGGAATCCAACAGAAGCACAGCTCTTTTCTTTCCATTACGAAATATCGTCTAATGGTCGTGCTGACGCTTTGCTGCTCGTATACGTCACTCATGCAAAACCCAAATGAGCCTCCTCTGGGCTGATCACCAGATTGGAAAGCTGTTTGTGGTGAACAATAGTTGTAGAGGCATCTAATCAGGAAGGTCATTTTTAAAATAACAGAGAAAAAATGACTTATCTTTAGATAAATTAAAATAATAATAAAAGAACATGTTTATCCAGGATGACTGCGTTAGTTTAGAAAAAAATGCTATCAATACTTACTCGATTTCCTCTGAGTTTGCCGAGAGCCTTCAGTGGTTGAGCACTTTTCCTTCCTGATTCCTGATCAATGCACACCATTTGACATCGGTTGCATTTCCCATGACTCTGTAAGTTGAAAACATTATTTTTTGTTTGGTCAGAAATTCATCCAGTAGCATGCATAGCAGTAACGTCTGCGGTCTAAGGAAGGAAAGGACTGTATAATACGCAGACTACTCATGAAGCATGTATCCATAAACTGGGATTACCAGTTCCTGTTTGCAGACTGAATGATAGGACAATAAAACCCTCTTAAATTTGAACTAAAAATCCATGATCCCTAATAATTCACTGCAATGACATCCCAGCACCACATAACCAAATACACACTGAAAGTGAAATGGACTGCTATGACAGTTGATTAATGATAAAAGATGGAAACGTACCTTAAAAACTAAATCACCAATTTTTATCATTCTCCAGTCGTCTTCACTAAATGGTTCTCCCCCGTTAACAACCAAGTTGGCTCTGAATCTATTAGTCAACTTATCCAAGAGATGTAACTTACTTTCCACTGTTTGTGGCTATTAAAATAAAACAATATACAAGTCAGACTCAGTGTAGATTGTTTTCTTGAAACAAATGTCATGTTAACTGACATATCAGGGACCTTTATATTTGAGTACGAGTATGACTTTCAAATTTGAAACGGCCATGTGCCTAGAACTCTGACTCTTACTGGTTGCTTATTTTTAGGTAGCTGGGATGTCAGAGTGATTATCTAAAGCATGCCAACTAGGTTTGAAAAGTCGTACTCGAATTCAACCTCATATTCAAATCTACTGTAAAGGACCCTGATATCAAGTACAACCATGTTAGGCTATTATACATCACTGTTACAAACAAAGAGGCTACCCAGGCAGCACGGTAAGGCAAGAGCAAGCACCACTTGACTCTCATAACATAATGTAACCTTTCAAAGTTCTCATTAATTCAAACATTTTGTGTCCCATGAGCATTTATTTCATCCCATTCTTCCTTGAAGCCACAAAGAATAAATATGTCTTTGACATATAAGAAAATATCTTCAGTTTTGATGACCGTTTACTGAAGTATACCACACAAAACCACCCTTAGAACAAGTAGAGTATGCTATCAAAACTTGGGTCATGCAGTGACAGAGATAGAGCAGGAACATAAACCCCCTATGCTACATTTAAAACATTTGTCACCTTTGAATACTGTACAATTTATTACAGTAACTTACCTCTAATTCCAAAGTTGTTTCAACACTTGTCAAAAGTTCACTTGTGCTTGCTATGGTTATCAGAAGAAATTGTGATTCATTTGCCAAGGAAAGAGA
>JAJGOT010000532.1:465000-578038 GCA_022457155.1 Cladopsammia gracilis | reverse complement strand
GTTCGCCTTGTTTCTGCTGTGGGCCTGGTTTATAGAAGTCAGAGAACTCGGGCTCTTTGGGGAGTGTTATTTGCTGCTCCCGATGTGTTGGTTGTAGAGCACTAGAGCTTGGTCAGTGTCTTGAAAGTTGTGTTTCGCTTGATCTTTGATCCGATCATTGCTGGCAATCCAGTCGAGGAGTTTTGTGCGGTCTTTCTGATATTTAGCGTAGGCCGCTTGATAGGCCTCTAACGCCTTGTCGTGTCTGGTCTTCTCATCCAGAGCGGCTTTCCCACTGTCGCCGGAAAGATATTTTGCGAGATAGTTGCCTCCAGTGAAAGCAGCGGCATTCAAAATTGCTCCAACCAACCATATAGCGATTGAGGCCATTGCTATATATATATGATTTACATTGAGGCAGGGAGGATCTTCTGGTCCTCGAGGTATTTCTTGAGAGCTATGCTCCCAGCCATGACGCAGTGAACTTCACGTAGTTCATGAGACTCGAGCTGGGGTGGCCGTGAGATTTTCCTTGACGACCTTTTTGCCAACCCAGCCAATAGTTGCGACAAGGCCAGTTTATTGTGGCCGCATCAAGAACAGTTTTCACGAGCTTGTTGTCAGACATGGTGTATATTATATATTATATATATATATATATATATATATAAAGAGAATAAGTGGACACCGTGTCCACTTATTCTTTATATTCGCTCTACCGATGGTATCGAGCCCTCTCGAACACAATTACAAAGATTATCCTGGATTATATATATATATATATATAAGATTTTAAATTTCAGTCGACTCTTCATTATGCGTTGTCTCGTTGATCTGTGTGTTGCTAATTGCCAAACTGTTTTTAGGGCGACAATGTTTAATTTAAGCATAACAAAAAGAATACCTCCGATTGCAGCCCCGTTTACGAAGCCTTGAAAGAGATTTGCCATTGTGTGTGTGTATTATATATATATGTTTTTTTACTCCATCTCGCGAATTCTTCGTCTCGGTGGTGGGGGAGTTTGAACTTCATTCACCACTGCCGGCGCAGGGCTGGGTCGGGGCTTTGCGTCTAAGTGAATTCATAATTGCCTCGCGTTGGTAATATAGGCCCCAAGCGGATAAAATTACCCCGGCAACACCAAGAATGAGAAATACTGTGTTGCTGCTAGCTTCTTCATTTGTCGAGTTTTGGGTGCCGAGTTTGGGGTAGGCTCGTTTGTTGTTTTAGAAGCTTGTGCTTGTTTTTTTGCCTCTCTTGCCAGGCGGTTGCGCTCAGCAGCCTTTTGCCAGAAGCAACACGACCAGGGTTTTTGGCTGGAGCAGTCTTTGAGGTATCAGAGGTAACGTGCGTGTTGGTTGTGGGTGCTGCTGGCGCGACTGTTTCTTCAGGCACCGTCTCGAGTGGTTGAGCCATCATGTGTATATATGTATATTTTTTTATTTCAAACCTTTGTGGTTTCTGTCAGGTTTCTGTCAGGTTTCTGTCAGGTTTCTGCCAGGTTTCTGCCAGGTTATGTGTCAAAAACTTCATCAAAACCCTCGAGTGGGTAACCTTCCCCATCTCTGCTTGGGTGTACAGGTGGAGGTGGGTAACCTTCCCCATCTCTGCTTGGGTGTACAGGTGGAGGTGGGTAGCCTTCCCCATCTTGCTTGTGTGTACAGGGAGCAACTCTTCTGGTTCCTTTTGAAGTGTGTTTTGTAGTGATCAAAACAGCATTGGCCAAGGCCAAGAATCGCCCACATCGCAATGCAAGGTTTCCAGCAAGAGATGAAAGTTCATGGTTAATCATGTAGTCATTTTTGAGTTCTTTCTGCAGGGCCTCCACATCGTCAATCTTAACAACCATGCCGGCGCCTTTGGTTGCGAACATTATAACGCTGTCAACCAGAGACTCGGTCGTCTTGTTGCCAACATAGGCTTCATACCTTTTGTAGTATTACTACTTTCAACCTGTTTATCCGTCAGACGCTTCAACCTGCTCGTGTGTGAGCTGGGCACCGATGGCCTCTTTTGATTTGCCGTTGAAACAAGGACTGCCAGTTTCTCGCGTTGAGCTGGAGTGTCTGGACCTGTTAGACTTCAGGAATCGCTGATGGCAAGGAGCTATCAGGGGTTGCCTCTAGCTGCATGATTTCATTATCAATGGCCATGTCTTCTGGGAGGTTTGTTGCCATTGCGTATATATTATGTATTTATTTTTCAATTATTCTCTTGATGTCAGGTAAAAGACTTTCAACCTCACGTATAAGCCCCGTCATGGTGTCTGGGCACCAGTGACTTTCAAAGGATAGCGGTTAAGAAGCATGAGACGCAGATCGTCCGTGTCAGCGGTTTTGATTATCTGTCTTTGCATCTCCTCCGCATGACTCTGCAACACCCAGAAGTTGTGAAAAGACCGTCAGCTTGTGGATACTGGTTGAGGTGTTCATGGTTCAGCGTATATATATGTTTTCACATTTTAAATTCTATCCCATATGGGTGCCGCAGAGAGAAGACTAGGTGAGAAAACTTGTGCCCCTTTAATTTTGCAATCAATCTTTGTACTCTTGTTGTTCAAGCTCACCGGCATAGTCATCAAAGATGGCCTTCGTTGTTTTGCTTGATGGGTGTAAAAAAGCACAATCGATGCAACGTTTTCCCTAAAGGGTTTCGCAATGCTGGTTAACTGTCGGGTTAGCACCCACACTGACAAGCCGTTGTTGGCGAGCACTGAAACCCTAGTTTCACAAGTTGACTCGTGCGACCTTTCACATCCTTCGAAGCAGCACAGTCATCGAGCACAAAGAGCGTGTTTGTCCCGTCGAAGTAATAACTGGCTATAGTTAACCATTTTTCAATCTCTTGCTGCTGACAGTCTATCACGAAAATGCGTGGCTCCTTGTCCACGAAACCGTCGTAGGTCTTGTTGTGGACAAATGTTGGGCAGAAGAGAACAATATAGTCAAACTTGCCTGAAGGGCCACGCAGCTGATTCAGAAGATATTGTGTTTTGCCAGAGTTAGTCGGCCCGATAATTAGTGCATTGAATGGCAGCTTTCGTGGTCCATCTCATATACATATATATATATATATATATATATTATATATATATATATATATATTATATATATTTATATATATATATATATATATATATATTATGTATATAGATGGACCACGAAAGCTGCCATTCAATGCACTAATTATCGGGCCGACTAACTCTGGCAAAACACAATATCTTCTGAATCAGCTGCGTGGCCCCTTCAGGGGCAAGTTTGACTATATTGTTCTCTTCTGCCCAACATTTGTCCACAACAAGACCTACGACGGTTTCGTGGACAAGGAGCCACGCATTTTCGTGATAGACTGTCAGCAGCATGAGATTGAAAAATGGTTAACTATAGCAAGTTATTACTTCGACGGACAAACACGCTCTTTGTGCTCGATGACTGTGCTGCTTCGAAGGATGTGAAAGGTCGCACGAGTCAACTTGTGAAACTAGGGTTCAGTGCTCGCCACAACGGCTTGTCAGTGTGGGTGCTAACCCGACAGTTAACCAGCATTGCGAAACCCTTTAGGGAAAACGTTGCATCGATTGTGCTTTTTTACACCCCATCAAGCAAAACAACGAAGGCCATCTTTGATGACTATGCCGGTGAGCTTGAACAACAAGAGTACAAAGAGTTGATTGCAAAATTAAAGGGGCACAAGTTTTCTCACCTAGTCTTCTCTCTGCGGCACCCATATGGGATAGAATTTAAAATGTGAAAACATATATATACGCTGAACCATGAACACCTCAACCAGTATCCACAAGCTGACGGTCTTTTCACAACTTCTGGGTGAATTGCAGAGTCATGCGGAGGAGATGCAAAGACAGATAATCAAAACCGCTGACACGGACGATCTGCGTCTCATGCTTCTTAACCGCTATCCTTTGAAAGTCACTGTGTGCCCAGACACCATGACGGGGCTTATACGTGAGGTTGAAAGTCTTTTACCTGACATCAAGAGAATAATTGAAAAATAAATACATAATATATACGCAATGGCAACAAACCTCCCAGAAGACATGGCCATTGATAATGAAATCATGCAGCTGCTAGAGGCAACCCCTGATAGCTCCTTGCCATCAGCGATTCCTGAAGTCTTAACAGGTCCAGACACTCCAGCTCAACGCGAGAAACTGGCAGTCCTTGTTTCAACCGGCAAATCAAAAGAGGCCATCGGTGCCCAGCTCACACACGAGCAGGTGAAGCGTCTGACGGATAAACAGGTTGAAAAGTACTACAAAAGGTATGAAGCCTATGTTGGCAACAAGACGACCGAGTCTCTGGTTGACAGCGTTATAATGTTCGCAACCAAAGGCGCCGGCATGGTTGTTAAGATTGACGATGTGGAGGCCCTGCAGAAAGAACTCAAAAATGACTACATGATTAACCATGAACTTTCATCTCTTGCTGGAAACCTTGCATTGCGATGTGGGCGATTCTTGGCCTTGGCCAATGCTGTTTTGATCACTACAAAACACATCAACTTCAAAAAGGAACCAGAAGAGTTGCTCCCTGTACACACAAGCAAAGATGGGGAAGGCTACCCACCTCCACCTGTACACCCAAGCAGAGATGGGGAAGGTTACCCACCTCCACCTGTACACCCAAGCAGAGATGGGGAAGGTTACCCACTCGAGGGTTTTGATGAAGTTTTTGACACATAACCTGGCAGAAACCTGGCAGAAACCTGACAGAAACCTGACAGAAACCTGACAGAAACCACAAAGGTTTGAAATAAAAAAATATACATATATACACATGATGGCTCAACCACTCGAGACGGTGCCTGAAGAAACAGTCGCGCCAGCAGCACCCACAACCAACACGCACGTTACCTCTGATACCTCAAAGACTGCTCCAGCCAAAAACCCTGGTCGTGTTGCTTCTGGCAAAAGGCTTGCTGAGCGCAACCGCCTGGCAAGAGAGGCAAAAAAACAAGCACAAGCTTCTAAAACAACAAACGAGCCTACCCCAAACTCGGCACCCCAAAACTCGACAAATGAAGAAGCTAGCAGCAACACAGTATTTCTCATTCTTGGTGTTGCCGGGGTAATTTTATCCGCTTGGGGCCTATATTACCAACGCGAGGCAATTATGAATTCACTTAGACGCAAAGCCCCGACCCCAGCCCCTGCGCCGGCAGTGGTGAATGAAGTTCAAACTCCCCCACCACCGAGACGAAGAATTCGCGAGATGGAGTAAAAAAACATATATATATATATACACACACACAATGGCAAATCTCTTTCAAGGCTTCGTAAACGGGGCTGCAATCGGAGGTATTCTTTTTGTTATGCTTAAATTAAACATTGTCGCCCTAAAAACAGTTTGGCAATTAGCAACACAACAGATCAACGAGACAACGCATAATGAAGAGTCGACTGAAATTTAAAATCTTATATATATATATATATATATCCAGGATAATCTTTGTATTGTGTGTCGAGAGGGCTCGATACCATCGGTAGAGCGAATATAAAGAGAATAAGTGGACACGGTGTCCACTTATTCTCTTTATATATATATATATATATATATATATATATATATATATATACACCATGTCTGACAACAAGCTCGTGAAAACTGTTCTTGATGCGGCCACAATAACTGGCCTTGTCGCAACTATTGGCTGGGTTGGCAAAAAGGTCGTCAAGGAAAATCTCACGGCCGACCCCAGCTCGAGTCTCATGAACTACGTGAAGTTCACTGCCGTCATGGCTGGGAGCATAGCTCTCAAGAAATACCTCGAGGACCAGAAGATCCTCCCTGCCTCAATGTAAATCATATATATATAGCAATGGCCTCAATCGCTATTATGGTTGGTGGAGCAATTTTGAATGCCGCTGCTTTCACTGGAGGCAACTATCTCGCAAAATATCTTTCCGGCGACAGTGGGAAAGCCGCTCTGGATGAGAAGACCAGACACGACAAGGCGTTAGAGGCCTATCAAGCGGCCTACGCTAAATATCAGAAAGACCGCACAAAACTCCTCGACTGGATTGCCAGCAATGATCGGATCAAAGATCAAGCGAAACACAACTTTCAAGACACTGACCAAGCTCTAGTGCTCTACAACCAAACACATCGGGAGCAGCAAATAACACTCCCCAAAGAGCCCGAGTTCTCTGACTTCTATAAACCAGGCCCACAGCAGAAACAAGGCGAACTCTTGTTTATCGGCACTGGCGCGCTCGCCCTTGGATATGCAGCGTTTCGCTTTCTGTAAACAAACATATATACCACCCCTATGGAGGCGAAACTCTCAAAGGTCTATTACGGCCCCAAAGGCTATTGGAAAGGACTTGCCGCTGTCAAAAAGCTAGCTGCAGCAGCCAAGGTATCTGAAGAGGTGGCAAAGAAATGGCTCGTCAAACAAGCTCTTTGGCAAGTATGTCTCCCTGCACCACGCCATATCCCTCGGTCCAAGTTTGATGTCCAGACTCCTAATGCCGTGCATCAAACAGATCTACTTTTTTTGCCACACGACAAACTGCCTCATGGGCGAAAGATTTACAAATATGCTTTGACAGTTGTTGATGTGGCTAGCCGTTACAAAGCAGCAGAGCCCTTGACTTCGAAAGGGTCTGATGAAGTTTCGAAGGCGCTTACACGTATTTACAGGCGTGGGCCTTTGAAATGGCCACAACTGTTGCAAGTCGATCCGGGGACAGAGTTTATGGGAGCTGTGACTAAGGAGACTGGGGCCCATAAAACAACCATTCGTCGTGGGCGTGTTGATATCCACAGAGATCAAGGGATTGTTGAAAGATTCAACAGAACCCTGGCTGAACGATTGTTTGGTTACCAGTTCGCAGCTGAAATGAATCTGCCCTCTGGCCGTTCGACCGCTTGGGTTAAAAGATTGCCAGATGTTATCTCTGCCTTGAACAATGAAGTAACCAGATTATCTGGCAAGAAGCCTGCACAAGCAATCAAAGAGAAAGCAACCTCAGCCAAGCCAGCGACACCATATTTGAGACCTGTTGGGGTGAATGAAAAGAAGCTCCCTCCTAGGGTTAATTTGCGATATCTGTATCAGCCTGGCGAACTTGAGGGGGGTAGTCGACGAGCGACGGATCCGATCTGGTCTTTGAAGGTCTACAACATCGAGAAAGTTGTCACCAAGCCAGATGCACCTGTCGTGTATTATCTGTACGACGGACCCAAGCGCGGGTTTGTGCGTGAGGAGTTGAAGGTTGTGCCGCCGGGTACTCAGTTGCCACCCGCTGGGCTGTGAAACTCGATCGGTTCTGTGTGGATGCCGTCTGGCAGCACCCAACGCTTGTCGTAGTAGGCGCTGAGGCCCAGCTTGCGCTGTTCGTACGTGTACATGGCCCCGTTGTGCATTCGAAAGCCCCTGTTGGTGGCCATATCCCTACCCCCTTGCAGGGTCCGCTCGTATCTTTCCCACCGAAGCTCATTCTGATTCTTGTTGACTCCCTTGGAGGACATCTTGGCTTCGCCGCTTTCCTCGTCTTCTACGTAATAGCATTTGCTGCATAGGGCGATGGCCCGTGTACCTTCCTTCTCAAGCTTGAATAAGCCCGGCTCTCTACCACTCCACTTGTCCCACGCCAACCAATTCTTTTTCTCCCTTTCGAACTGGGTGCGAAGTTCTGGTCGAACTGTTTCTTCGAGAGTGTCGTATGAAAGGGCGAAGTACATGCTGTCCGTGTCCATCTGGATAAGCTCGAAGTCACGCCTGTCGAGATAGTGATCGAGGAAATCGTAGTAGAACTGCAGCATGCGCAACTTAGCAAGTTGATAGACAACGATGCCGACTTTAAAGGGCCGGTTTATGGTGACCTTGTTTTTGCGTAACTCGATCTTGTATGATCCCCCGATCTCCTCGAGATCTTCGAACCAGGCTGAGCGCAGGTGTTTGTCGACAGTGTCTTCGTCGTTGGTGTACACAACTCTTGTCTGTCGCTCAACAGCTTCGATGAACTTGCCGTAAGCGCTGTTGCCCAAAAGCTTGAACACTTCTGCGAGCAAGGCTTTTTCCTTGTCAGCATCGCCTTTCCTTCGGTTGTTTGCAACCTCATGGACGAACCAGTCGAAGATCTTGATGGGTGTATAGTCGATCGTGCGGTAAACAGCGGTTATGTGGAGCCCGTGGTTGTAAAGCCACTCTAGCACTGGGGCGTAAAAGCAGAATCTTTTTTGCTTGAAGCACGCCTAGCAGCTTCTTTTGCCCGGGCAAGTGGGTTCTGTTGCTTTTAGCAAGGTAATCCTTCATGTGCTGAGGGACGCCCTCTTCGCCCACGCTGCGGTTTACAAAGAGCGGAGGAAACTCTTCGAAGTGCTCCCACAAGCCCCGAGGGACTTCGATGTCGACCTCGGCAAAGCCAAACCACTTCTTCGTAATCAACTTGAGCCAGAAGTCTCTTGCGGCCTCTACTGGATCTTCGTACTGCACGACTTTCTCTTTACCACAGGGCATTTCCTGCAACATGGTGCTAGGGTAAAGGGAGTTCGCATCGAAGCCTAGAATACGCTTGACGATGCGAGCTAAGTCGTATTTGTGTGAGCGGATGCGGGTTTCACCACGCACGTGTTTACGTGTGAACACCAAGCTAGGGCCACCAACAACAGCCTCTTTCAGCATTGCATAGGCTTCGGCACTTGGGGCGAATAGTTGGGGTCGGTTACGACCTCTCAGGGTTCCTCTCAGGATGTATTGCATCGAAACCCCAGGCAACGAAACAGCATCTTTGAAAATGTCAACCCCGAGCTTGGTGTAAAACGCTTTCATTTTCTCGAGGGTTTCGAGAAAGGGAGTAAGATCGAGGTTGTTGTAATACTCCAGCCAGTCTCCGAAGGTCTTCATGCCGCGCTCTTTGAAAACCTGCTCGCATTGTTTGTACTCCTCTGGAGAAAGAACAAAGGAGTTTCGGAGTTGTGAGTACCAGCACCAGTATGGCGGAAGCCCCTTGTAGTCAAGTTTGTCAGCGCTGTCAAACCATTCGTATGGGAGCCAGGACTTTGTCTGTTTCGCCCCATACGTCTTTACCCATTTGTCGTAATTGATGCCTGGGGACAGATAGTTTGTGACGTCGAGGAACTTGAAGGAGGGCGTGTTGATGAACATGATTTGTCTCTGTTTCTCCCCTGCAAAGACGCCGTGTTCTTGACCGAGATAAGAAACAAAGCGTTTTCTGATAAGGTGCAGATCGTATCGGCCTAAATTGAAGCCGACCACTGGGACCTGTTCACACCATTGCTTGATGAGTTTTTGTTGGTCTTCTGTTAACCCCTCAAGATCCGGCGGCATGTATTTTTGAGCTATATCATCTCAGATCGCGTTGCCACGGCGCTCCAGAGATTGATAAAACAGACGGATAAGTTCTTGGGGATCTTTAGAGCAAATGTACTCTGGCTCAGGCTCCAACGTGTCTGCAATAGAGACTGAGATAGGCACGTGCTCGCTTTCGTAAGAGAGATCCCGGGTCGGCTGACTTGCCTTGGTCTTGTCTTGATAGGCTTCGAAGTCGTAGACGATAGCGTGTGGATACGTTTCGTTTCTTTTAGGGGGGATGCGATCGTGCCACCAGGGTCGGGGCATCTCGTGCTCCCACCTTTCAACCAAGTTGTAGCCAAGTGTCGTGAAGAAATGATTGATTTGCACAGTTCTTACGAAGGCTTGCTCCCTTGTGATTGTGTTGCCTTGACGGTCAGTCGTGATCACTTCGTTTCTTTGTTCAGGTGTAGGAAAGCACTCTCGACAACCGTGCCAGTGGCAGCCGTGATACTGAAACACGGTTTTGCTTTCTGGGTGATAGCCATCAACTTTGTAGCGCCAAATGGCGCGCTCGCCTCCATGGCCACATCTGTGGTGGTGGATGTGGATGCCCCGCTGTCGAGCCTCATACTCTAGCCAGCAAGTTGCCCGAATGCCAAAACTGCCTTCTGGATAAAACGCTTTTTCAAAAGCTGACTCAGGAGCAAGGATCTGATTTCCCGGACAGGCAATATTAGTTTGCCCGCGAGTGCACGTCTTGGCGTGGCGCGCTAGGTTACAGGCTTTTGTGAACCTTGCCAAACAATCGCCACAAGTGTAGTTGTTTGTGACTTTGTTTATGTCAGTGATTAAGAAGGCATGAGCGTTGTAGATACCGATAGTCATCGTAGGGGTGCCGACTTTGTCGTAGCGCGAAGGTGTGTAACTCAAAACAAAGTTGCCGTCATCTGTAGCAGTGTAAGCGGCAATCCCTTGTCTAAAGTGCCTTTCAAGCAAGTGAAGCTTTTGTAAAGTAACAACATTGCCATTAGGACAACCTCTACGGTGAAGAGCAAAGAAGCTTTGCGCTAAGGCTCTGGCTCTGCGAGTACACCGATTTATATAGGCACCTTGATGAACAGCCAAACACCGAAAGAGGCAAAGATCGTCGTTGTAGATGTCAAGAGAGATGACTTCTCTTTTGTTACGAAGCCAGTCGGGCAACCTGCCAAGACCGATTTGTAAAGGTTGATTATCTAAAATCGCTTTGGCCTCAACAAAGACAGTGCGTTCGAAAACCCATTTCGTAGCAGGCCTGTTGATTTTTTCACCTTGAAGACGAAGCTCTTCTTGTTGTTGCAACCATCGTTTTGTTTGCGATAGTTTAGAAAACCAAGGGCTGCTGATGTTTGTATAGTAAACGATTGGTTTACCAGTTTCGATGTTTCGCAGCTTGTAGGCCCAGGTAAGTTTGACTTTATGCCTTCTGCGAACAGATTGTTTGATTTTGTTCATCATTTGGGGTACAAGAGGTCTTGTTAGCCCCTGCATAAAGCGCCAGTTTATGATTCTCTGTCTTCGTCCCGGTCTGCCTTGTTCACCCTGTTCACCGCGATCATATAGTTCAACAATCCGACTAGGCATCAGAAAGTCACCCATACGCTCTCGATCTAAGGGATCAAATCCAGCGAGATCCTCGTTGCGAGAAACTCTCAAAGAAGGTTTTCTTTCTTGAGCGTCGAGCCAAGCGATAAGCTCGCGCTGGGAGATATTATCGAAAACGTCACGCTCGTTGTTCATGGATCTCGCCATATATATATGGGTTTTAGATACACAGGGGACCCCTTTGTTCAATTGATAATCACGCGGCACCAGTTGTTCAAATAACGGTTTATTAGGGTCTGTAACAGCTTAAAAAATAAATGCCCCGGAGTAGTATGTAAGGAGTCAGTCAAATTCACGTTTTTCTGAAGACCCAAAATAAGCCGCCAAACGCCCGAGTTACCACCCCGCAGGGCGAATGAAATGAGTCCTGCGGGGCGGTAACTCGGGCGTTTGGTGGCTTATTTTGGGTCTTCAGAAAAACGTAATTTGACTGACTCCTTACATACTACTAACGTCATTGTGACGTTGTCATTTTGCTTCGTTTAATTGCAATAAAGGCTCCAATATGATGTATCTGCGAATTTTGGTAAGTTCACAGCCATTTTTCATCTTTAGTAGCTGCCTGATTTTTTTTACATGAATGAGGTCGGTAAAAGCCGTTAGGTTATCACACCAACCATAAAAAATAAATAAATAAATGAATAAAAATAAGTAAATGAATAAAATACAGATATATCAATATATAAAATAATTGTATAAAAATTAAATAAAAAAGACTATATAAACTATATATATAACTATTGTTTAAGAAAAGCTGCTAACCTATATTTAAAAGTTTCTAAGGAAGATGATGAAACAATGGCCTCAGGGAGGCAGTTCCAGTCCGCTATAGTTTTTGGAAAAAATGAAAATTTAAAAAACTCTTTATTTGCATATGGCACCCGAAATTTAAATTGATGGCTTCCCCTCGTGCGACTCTCGGAGTGTTGAGTTAATGAGCATCATTAAGCTTGAAGGTAGTTCAGAGTCTACTTTCTCAATGAAGCGAGTTAGGTGTTGTAAATCAACTAAACTGCAGATACCGTGAACGATCCATTGCGTCACATTGGATCAAATACAAACAGTGATAAGCAACAGACCACTGCAAGCACCGATCAAACAATGTGAAAAGGCATTCTCTCGAAATGGCACTACGGTCGGCCAAACCTGACATGATCAGCGCTCAAAACTAGAAAGCAGACACAGACAGCTGTTTCGGGCTTATTATGCCCTCGTCAGTGTGCCATAGCTAGAACATAATGAGACTCGGAACCACTGCATCTATCTCATATATGTCGGTAATCATTCTAGAAAGAGCTGTGATAGGGAAAATTGCGCAACGGTCACGCCACAAACAATTGTGGCACATGGCCAAAGAGCAACTCAGCCTAACAACCGATACATGGCTCGTTGCTCGTTGAACTGGAAAAATGGCCGCCCGGAAACGAAGTAGCCTTGGGACTCAACTCTGGATGAATTTCTTGACCTACCACGGCATATTTTGGAAGTTGCGACCACTAAAGAACACAACAAGCGCGAAATTTCGGTGGTAGGTCGGAGTGGCGGCTGTGGACTTAGTATAAATATAAAATGTCTGGGGAAAGAGACAAACGCTGTCAAAAATTGTGGTCATTTGCCAGCATACAGTGCGGTGGTGATGTTGAAAATCGATGCAAGGTCAGTATGCACTAAAACGAGAGGCTGTAGCTCGGCCCGAGCAACGAATAAGAGCATACAAATTCACTGCTAAGCTAGGACAAGGACAGAATTTTACTGTGAATGTTGTCTTTTGGGTTTGTCACGATGATTTGAATAAAGAAACTAAAGGCAAAAAAGCGATTTTTGTTGTTTTTGTATGACGTTAAAAACGGTCATTTTGGTAATTGTCCAAATTCAAAACTGATATTCTGCAAAAATCGCTTTCTTTTTTGTGTTTATTGGGTATCTCAATTTGAGGGACTTTCTAGTCAATGCTCACAACTGCTAGTTAAGGCAATGTTCGCACGATTGAGAAAGTTGCAATTTTTTAAAGCAGTGGAGTCTTGTAAGGACGGTTTCGGGCGGTTCAGGTGTCAATGAGTTAGTGTATGAGATGAAACTATGAAAGTTTGAAAGCGTTTCTCGCTTTGTAGTTTTAGCGCTTTTCTACATATTTCAAAAACCGCGGGATAGATTTTTCAACTTTTATGGTCGTTTCTTTATAATATGATGAAAAACATTGTCGAGAAGTTTCATCTTGATTGAAACATTGTAACATGGTCAAATAAAATAATAAAGTTCACCTGAAACGCGATTGAGACTTTGTGGTTTGATTGCACGGCTGAAGGCGCACAAAGACGCTTTAATGAATTCAAGTGAAGTGTAACGCATTTCTGCGCGACCATCATGTCTTGCGGAGTAATGTTAGGGGCTATGTTACACGTTATTTTTATCTTCCTCACGAATTTAAGTAGGACGTTTATTTGAAAGCAGGTTTTTTTTTGCTCGCATTTAACGTGCACTGGACACTCTCGGCATATTGAATTGTAGGGAAAAGAAACAACGCGATTTGCATAATTCTCAACACACAGAAATTTCAAGTTCGAAATGTTTTTTATGATTTTCTGAAATCGGCTGGACAAAAGTTTCAAGTTTTTAGATATTTTGTTTACCATATGCCATATATAGTTTATCGTAATAGTTTTGATTTTTCTAGATGCCATCGCCATCGCTCGGAATTTAGGCTCAAGTGATTTCAACGTTTCTCGTTTATCTCTGCAATTTTTAATGTGATTTAAAATATTGTTACACTCTTACAAACCTCAAACTATTTTGTCTTCTCTACCCCCGGGCGTACACGCAAACTTATACCCCTCCCTCCCCGCCCCCCACCACCGTGGTACAAGGGGGACGGTGGTTGCAACCCCTTCCCTGGGTTTTTGCATGGTTATAATATGTTACACTGTGTTGCCCAGTTTCCGGCCAGTACCAGTTTCCGGCCAAAAACAACTTACGTCGGTTATGTTCGTCGGAGTTTTAAATTTTTGTCCACCGAAGCGTTCCGAAAGAAAACCGAACGTTTTCGCTATACATTGGTGGTTTTGGCGCTCTTTTTGAGCAAGGAACGGCCGAGGAGGGACAGGTTTTGTCCAGGTGATTGAACGTTTATCGATTAATTTTGGTTCGTTTCACTCCACATCAAAACTACCGTAGATAAACAAATAGTTCGTTTCACGGGAAATATCTCAAAGAGCTTCATAATTTTTAGACAAATGTTAGATTAAAGATGAAAGTAATTAGGGAATCTATCATCATCAGCTAAAATATAGCTGTTTCTGAAATTTTAGCAGTCAAACTTTCAGCGAAGATTTCGACCAAGTGTGCCAGTTTCCGGCCACTAAAAGACACATTGCTCAAAACCTATTTCTTATTGAGTGAAAGAACCGAATTTTAAAATTTCCTGGTCGAGAAATTAAAGATACATGTTTAAGTGTAAGAAAGATTACGAATTGTTTAAGTAATCTGTCAACATACCGCGGAAGACACGCTTCCGGGTCACCGAGGTCATACATATTTTGAATATTGAGTAAACGGTAGATGACAAAGCTTAATATTGAAACTTGCCTGATATTTATAACTAGGCGACCACTATTATCAAGGGGCTTACAAGTCGGTTTACGTCGAGAGGATTCAAGGAAAATTTACTTTAAGTCGGTGGCCGGAAACTGGGCTAGCTGGCCGGAAACTGGGCAACTTACTAGTTTTGCGAAAAATGGTATAATTTCTTTAATACTTGAGGAAAGCCGCCAACCATTGAACATTTTTAAGGTAAGTAAATGAACTGTCTTTGAAAGGAAATTGAGAAATTTTCCGTACAAAAACAAGAAGTTATAGCGATTACAAACTAAAGTGGCCGGAAACTGGGCAACATACTGTACCTCTAATAGATAGCCTGTGATGTGCTCTACAAGATATGGTACATATTTAACTATTATAGCGCGAAAGCGCGCGTGATTTCGCTTAATTTGTAGCCGATGAGGCCGTAGGCCGAGTCGGCTAAAATTAGGCGATATCACGCAAGCTTGAGCGCAATAATAGTTTTATAATTCAACGCATTGATAACAAAGCACAGTTTGAAGAGGCCGGTCCGTCATTTTTGCATTATCTTGTCAAAATGAAGGGAAGGGCCTGAGGAGCAATGGCGGGGTAAGAAGTGTCCTTGAGCCGTCCGCCACATTTTCGTTATTTTCCCGGGTGGTAAATGGAAGAATTGTTGAAAAAGATCTTGGAACGGAAAAGAAGCGAGCGCTCCTCTTCAGAGGAGTCGAATTCTTCACCAGAAGCAAAAAAAGCGAGGAGTGATGACGTAAATTTTCCTGAAGAAGTCGAGGAGCACGAGGTTTTCAACATGTCTGAAGGCCTTTATAAAGCTTTGATGGAGATAAATCGAAAGCTGGAAAAGCTAAACGCTATTCAAGCAACAGTTAATGATGTCCAAACGTCCCTTCAAAAATTGGAAGGAAGAATACAGCAGCTGGAGTGTTCACAAAGGAGAAAACGAATCTCACTTTAATCGATCTGTAGGAAAAAATATGATTTAGAAGCTTAACTTAAAGAGGTAGAAGACAAGACCTCTATTTGGAAGCCTACTCGAGGCGGGAAAACATAATATTTGAAAATATCGTACAATAAACGGACAAAGAAGACACTGAATTAGTTGTTCGCACCTTCCTCGAAACGGAATTAGGATACAAAGATGCAAATACTGTTGAAATACAGAGGGTTCACCGCTTTGGAAAGAAGAAGAAAGAAAAGCCCAGGCAAATTATCGCAAGATTCCTTTGTTATGAGAACTGTGAATAAATTCTAGCTCTAGGCTCCCGTTTGCGAGAAAGCAATTTTAAAATGTATCAAGATCTACCCTACGAAATAGTAGCTAGAAGAAGAAAGCAAATGGACACTTTTAACGAAGCTAGGAAAAAACAACATTCCTGCATCTTTTAGTCGGGCACAACCGGATAAGCTCTTGATAAAAGGTAAATTTTGGCCAGTTGGTAAGCCTCTCGAGATACCAGAATAGGTGAGATTGTTTCTTCTTCATGATATTGCTCTTTCGGTAATCACGATCATGTCAGTTTTCGTTTGACCACCTTTACCACTCGTTATCATCAATTGCTAGATAATTTTTAGGCGATCGGAATAGGGATTCGTAACAGATGGCGCTTTGTTTTTTTCTTACTCGTCTGTACGATTCAAGGTAAAAGTCCTAGCTTCCCTTTCATGTCCCTTTACGGAGAGGTTTCGTATTTAGTTGTGTTTATTTGTGCATGTTTTGTTTGGTTTCTATGTTTTAGTAGTTTAATTATTTGTTTCAGAAGTAAACGCCTAGCAAAAGATCTTATCATACTGTCCAGCGATTTTGGAGCTTTGACACCAGGTGATGCTGGGTTTTCTCTGCAAAGCTACCCAAGAGAATATTTATGGCTTTGACAATAGCATCACTAAATGTCAGGGGATTAAGAGACAATACTATCGAGACTTCTTTTCATGGTCAAGGGGTTTACTGATCAAAACATGGGAGGCCATGTATGAGTAATGTGTCAGTCAATTCCCAAGTTAATCTTCCCTAGCCCCCTTTTGGAACAAACCCCATACTTTTCTGAAAAACATTTGTTACATTCGATTCCCCACCTAATTTATTATAGACATGCCCTAGGTGGGACCACACAAAGCAACAGCACTTCATTGACATGTGCTAAATACATTGCCAAATCAAATGAATCAGATGCCATGCAGTGAGGGGGGTGAGAAGGTTGGACTGAACGAGGCATGAGACTCAGTTTAGAAAATGAGCTATAAATGAAATGCTTACTATTTTCAGTAAACCATCTGGGAATGTGTTAATCCTTTCTAGGTTAATAGCTTAATCAATTCTAGGATCAAATCTACATGAAGTTTGAACTGTCGATTCTAATTGGTATCGCACATCGCAGCAGTGCCTCAAAGACTACACCAAACCTATCATTCACCCAGATTTTCTGCTGACTAATTGGTGAGCATTGCCTACTGAGACAAGTTGTTTTGTAGCTTGGTTGTATCATAATTCACAAACTTTGAGCTGTGCTCATTTTTTTTGTTGTTGTTGTCATTATTTTGTGGACAAATATTGTACTGCAATGGTAAAACAATTAAAACAAGAAAACTGTGAAAATGTAGTTTTCAAATTATTTAAATATTTTTGCAGATAACCATTAAAGAATAAAATTTTTACTGTCTTTGTGACCGATAGAGCGTATGCACTCACGTGGCAAGCAGCTATGCAAATTTATTGGAACAAAAGAAAGTGTTAACATAAGAAAAGCGTTCAAATCCCACAGGATTGTTTTGGTACACCAACATGGCCGCCGTTCTATTGTTTTGGTACACCAATATGGCCGCCGTGACGTCATGTGCATACGCTCTATTACATGTGTTTTCAAGGATGTACTCCAGGGTTCTCATTAAGTGCCGGCAACCGGCTAAAAAACCGGCTACTTCGAATTTTGAGCCACCTACTTTTCAGTGAAAAGTCTTAATATGTGTTAAACAAACCTGAATGCAGCCGCCTACTATTACATCTCAACCCTCTACTCTAAAACTTAGTGAGAACCCTGTGTACTCTAAGAGTTAACATAGGGAGCCCAGAGCGAGTCCAATCACATAATTTAGGGTGCCAGCTAAGCTGTATGAAAAACTAAGTTGTTCTAGTCGCCCAAAAGTTAGTCCTCTGTAACACTCCGAATACTGCCAGAGTACTAGAATATTACAATATTTCAATAATTAAGTGAACAGAATTGCATGTGAGTAGTAGTTCAAAGGTTTGCTTAAACCCCTTTCCATTAAAATATATAGTATAACACTGCTTGTGGGGTTCATTTTCTCATTGTTTGGAAATCCTGATGAAACATTTTTCCTCACTTAGATAAAATCTATAATTTCTTAAAGAGTCTGACCCACCCAGTTTGCATTGCGCGCTTCTATTATTGTTATGATACGGCTCTATTCCATAATTGGGCAAGCATATCACCTCTTGCACGAGTGAATTTTTCATCTACAATGCAGTATGGACTTTCAGGGGCCCTGAAAATGGCGGATGAACCAACATAGGCGTGCAATGCAAACTGGGTGGATCAGATTCTTTAAAAAATTCAATTCACTTTTTGCCCTTAGAAGTGGCATAAAGTATTTCAATGGGATTCACTCATGAAAAGCAGACTAATTATTTACAAATACATATTTACAAGCACATGATCACAGTCATCCTCACTCAAGAGGAATTCCTCTTCCATGTCTGAAGAGTCACTGGCAGAGTCAAAGTAGTCAGCAAAAATTACATCTTCTAAGCTATTTACATTAGCTGTTTCAAAATTAGCTGATGCAAAGTCCAACTCCGGAATTAAGGGTTGACAGAACAATACATCAGAAGCAATGTCAAAATCTTCAAAGAGTTCCCTAAATATTTCAATAATGTCCATTGCAAGCTGAATTGATGTAACATGATGATTTTCAACTAAATATTCAATGTCAAAAATATGACTGGCATCAGCCACTATTCCTTTGATGACATCATCTGAAAATCCATGTGCAAGTACTCTGTTGCCAAGTAAAGGAAAGATAATGCCATTATTGAGAGTTTCTTGAATTTCCAACAATACAGATTTAAGATCAGCCGTGTCTTCATAGTGATGCTCCTTTCTTGATTAATAACGACCTCTGGAGAAACAGTTGTTTCATACACGGGGACATCCACTTTGCAACCTTCGCTGTCGCACTTGCATGTTTTATGGCAGTTGTGACAGCAATCATGTCCAACTTCAAGGGGTTTAACACTGTCAACAAATCCCTTAAATAGGGCCACACGAAGGCATGTTTCCACTTTGATACATGACTTAATTTCCTTGTCACAATTTCTCAATTGTTGGCCGTGATAAAATAATATATACATAGGCTTAGCCTAACAGCGGAGCTCTCTGAACAGAAACGATAATGATAAGCTTAACTTAGGTGAAAGGTCGGAAGCACAAGAAAAATTAGAATTAAGATTGACGACCAGACTATTTTTCAATTTTAGCAATTCTCAAAAACAGTAAGCGTATAACGCGACCGTCTGCACAGTACATTTAGACTGCACAAATTACTCAATAACTCACAAAACAACATTTTCTCGGTCTAGAATAACTAGTATGACTAATTTCCGAATAAAATACGCGGTACATCTGTTGCGTCTGGAAAATTACCCGAAAAACTGATTTGGAAATGATGAGTTGCCAGTAGCTCAATTATGAGTCACAAGCTTCACAAATATTCGGATGACACCACAAAGCAGAAAATTTCTGTTCGGTCATTCGAAAGAAATAAATTTGCAACTGTGTTGTGATGTCATTCCTTATGTCCCTTACAGTGGCCCGAGAGTTCTCGGTGCCATTGTGAAAAGTTGTCTTATTATTTCGAAAAACCCATATACCATAAGTATGGTCTTAATGAAAAAACGCGCTCGCATGTCATTCCCATCGTAAGCAGAAGTCCATAGGTAAAAGAAAATAGTATTAACATTAACTAAAAATCTAGTATTGAGTAGTGCCGATAGGGTGGGAGTGAAAACACCCCACACCCTTCAACAGGTTCAAATTTTAATCTAGCTTGGAAAGGCGTGGTAACCAGTTATCCGGTTTCAAATTTGCATTACCATTGCTAGACCAGACACCCAAGATTCGCATTCTTGACACCAACGTCAGGCCATAAGGATTGTCCGGATATGAGCACCAAGCTCCTAACCTCATGGCGTTTAATTTAATCCCTGTACCTGTCTCGTATTTGTGAAGTGAGGTAAACAATTTGTCTAAAGAAAAAAATGTACTTCACAAAACATGTGGAGTCATCCGCATATTGGCGAATTTTAAAACGCTTTCCTCAGGCTTCTGGAAGGAGAAAACCTTCAATAGTATCATCCTTTCTTACACTGGTAGCCAAAACATCTGCGCATAAAATGGACAAAAGTGGAGACTGGGGATCTCCCTGCCTCACCCCCGACTTGAGTGGAATTTCTTTCGTCAAAAAACGATTAGCTATAATTTTTATATTTGCTTGACAGTGAGTGTCACGCAAGAGAAATAAATAAATTCTCAAAAATCGTCCTACTTGGGACGGAACAAGTTTGATCTTCTTGAATAATCGAAAGTAAGACTTTTGAAAGTCATTTTGTAAGAGCTTTTGAACAAATTTTGTAATCAACATCGAGTAGCGAAATGGCGGGGTCACCAATTTTTTAGGTTTTTCCTATCATCTTTCTTATAAAGTAACCTACTAGTCACGCCTCCTTGCATTGAATCACTGAAAGAATTGTTTTCCAAACTATTAATCAGGTCAAAAAGATTCCAGAATTTAGCGTAAAATTCTTGAGGTAATCCGTCTGAACCGGGGGGTTTCCCTGCAGAAAGTCCACGCATTGCGTGGGTAATTTTAGCCAAAGATAAAACTGATTTTTCGCAGGATAAAATTTCGCTCTAATCTGTTTTCAAGTTTGTTCAAAAATTCGGTTTGGACTGATAAATTAACAGGTTCTTGCAAGTACAAATTACGGTAAAAATCGAATGAGCCGGAGTCTTGTTAAAAGACTTTAACACCGCCGGAGTTATAAATAGAATGAACAGTATTTTTCTGAGCCGTGTTGCTTCGAGCGTAAAAAAAGAATTTGCTAGGTTTTTCACCTTCTTCAAGCCATTTGACTCTGCTACGAATTTGGTTTCCTCTCATTTGGGATAAATTAATGGCTCGAATTTCTCTTTCGAGCGTTTCTATGGTGGTTTTTGCTAAGTTATCTCCTTAAATAAGAGCCCGTTTTGCTTCGATCAAAGAAATTATAGTCGCGTGGCCGCGATTAAATATGTGTTGTTTACGTCGACCAAAATCTATAGCAACTAATGTTATAGATTCTTTAAGAAAATCCCACCAAGCTTGAATGGAATTAAATCCTTTCCGGTACAATACATGTTTCTTAATAATTTCTGAGATCATATCGTAAATATTAAATTCTAAATTTAGCCTCCAAAGTCCTGGTCCACGGGAAAATGCATTATGCAAATTGCGGATAAATCAACAGAATCATGATCGGAAAAAACACAAGGCAAAATTTCACATTTTAGAAAGGAATCATACAAGTCCTGAGCAATAAAAAAATTATCCAAACGTGTACCGATAGTTTTATCCGCGTTAAACCATGTGCTTTGTATTTCTCAGTCGGCCGTTTTTTTTTTTTTTTTGCGCCAGATATCAATAAACGATGAACACTTGTGCAGAACTTTCAACTCCGTGGAAATTGTAAGATTTCCTCCAAACTTATCAGAAACATTTTCAATGCAGTTAAAATCGCCAGCAATAATTTTAAAAGAGTTCTGAAAAAATATTCATGAATTGTATCATAAAAGCATTTACCTTCACTTGGATTCGTGGGTGCATAAGTATTAACCAAATTAATTTTGGTGTCGTCGAGTTCACGTTAAAACACTAACAATTCTACCAGAAGAATCTTTTTTTCCATTGTAAACATTTGAAATCAGTATTTTCAGCTACAAGAATGGCAATTACCGCGCCATTTTAATAGCTGTCAGAGAATTTATCGCATTTTGACTTGTCGCTAAAGTTTCTTGTAAACAAATAAAATCAGAACGGCAATTTTTCGCAAAATTAAAAACAGAGCGTTGTTTGGCTTCATTGCCAAAACCACGGATATTCAAAGATGTGAATTTAGCTCTGAATGTAAAAACTTGGAGAAAATTCTTCTGGTAAAATTACATAGGCTTAACTAAGCAATTTTTGCAAATCACATTTAGACAGTTACTTGCTTTTCTGTTTATGTTGGTTTGTCCGATATCCAGTGTTTTTCCTCTTCGGCAAACGTTCGCGAGTCCGATATCCAGTGTTTTTCCTCTTCGGCAAACGTTCGCGAGTTTTAGGGTCCGTTTTCTTTGCTTCAGGAATTGGCGTATCTTGTTTGTCTTTCTCCGTGATTTTTCCACTGACGAGTACAGGTTGTGTTGGTTTTGACGCGGAGGCAAGCTTTTGCGAACTGCCCTGTTTGTAGCCGCGGGGAAGCGCGCGAAAAACAAAGCCTCGTTCCCAGTTCCTCTCTCTTCATATACGTCATCATCGATGATGACGTAACGGGTGGACAGACGTGCACACGGACCGACGCGCCCGCGAAACATTCCGCTAGCCATGACCATGAAAAATGACGGGACGGTTCTATGAGTATGGGGCTGCGCAGCCGAGCCTTCGGCTCGGCGAGTGCTCCGCTATAATGTTAAATGATGGTTTGCCATCTCTCCCTGCCCTTCCTGCTTCCTGTAACTGATTTCTTATGTCTGGAGCAGGACCATAGTGGATGACATAACGGATGTCTTTAAAGTTTACTCCTAAACTTAATGCAGAAGTGGCCAATCCAACTCTGACAGGACCATCATTCTTTTTCAGTGATGTTTTGACGCGCTCCTTGAGCTCATCTGGAGTATTGCTGTGGTATACTCCCAGAAGAGAAGTGGTGGTTGATTTATTTTCTTTGTCTAGGTATGCACGATCTCCAAAAAAGTAGCTCAACAGGGTAGAAATATCAGTTATGCTTCGACAAAATATTATTGTCTCGGGGGTTGTCTGTTGCTTGACACTGATTTCATCAATCAGCCAATTGAAGCAAGAAAGACCTTTCTTGACAGCTTGTGCAGAAAACCGCAAGTTTGTATTGTTGACTGACACATCAATAACTTTAACAGAATGCATACCAATAAGCTTGACAAGAGCATCCCTGCTTCTCTTTTCAACTGTGGCTGTCAAGGCAAGTAATTGTGTACCTTTTTTGGTGAAAGATCTTAATGAACCAATCTCTCCATAGGCTTCCCTGAAGGCTTTCTTTTTGTCAACAGCTTTGCCCCTGCAAAAGATAATTTCAAAGACATTAAAAATCAACAACAACATAATGAACAAATTACTGAGTGTATTAAAACTGTAGGAGCCCACATGATACAGTTTAGTAGTCCAAATACCCATAGCCTGTACAACAGACGGTCACAGGTTCAGTCCTCTGACTGTTTTCTGCGACCCTTATTTGACTTTGAATTTATTAGTTATGAATGATATCATATCAACAGAATAGCCTTGAGTCAGGCCTTAGGGGCAAAAGATGCAACAACAACTGAAGTCCTAAAAATAACAAACAATTTAAGAATCTCAAACAGCTTCATGTCTATAAATATTGGCTATCTTTAAAAACATAAGTGTTGTAACTGTAGCAAATAGATACGTGTATGAGAATCGATGCACAATCCAAAAAGGAAGATTTCAATGTATAAAATACGGCGTTCTTTTTTAGTTTCACTTACCAAGTTTGAGACACATGAGCTTCGTCTATTACAATGAGCTCGGTTGAATTCTGCAGTTTCGAAGTTTTCAGCCTTTGAATCCACTCTTTTCGAAGCCACATTTCAGCACTACCAAATACCAAGGCAAATTCGCCTTTAAGAATTTTGTCATCGGTGACTTTAAGGTCACCGATAGTAGCTGATGTAATTCCTAGCTCGTTCAATTCCTGCACTTGCTCGTCCGTTATTGCTTTTAGTGCACTAACAACTAGAACATGGCACTCGTTCTTCCCTGTCACCTGCTCGAAAATGCGTGGAAACAGCTGATAAATCAAGCTTTTACCGAAACCTGTCGGTAAAAGACCCAACACGTCTTTCTTCTGCATTAAGGCCTCGATACATTCTCGCTGTTCGTTCTTAAGATCATTTAAATGCGGGAATAACTCAAGAGCTTTCGAAATAGCTTTCTCCAGACTCAACGCCATCTTGGTTCTAACAGCTTGATTTCTCACATCTTGATCTCACATTTCGACAACATGCATCACGTGGTACAAATCAGCCAATAGAAATTTACGTTCGCCAGATGAACGTTTGGAAGAGACCGAACAATAGCGTGTCTACAGGCGTTATTTTTTCTTTTCCCTCTCCGTGCGTGTCTCGCGCTTCGCGCTCGCGCCCCAAAAACCCACTTGAGCGCCCCCAATAACGCATGTTGTGCTGGCTAAGGAAATCAGTGTTTTGATTCAAGGATTTACCCATACTCAAGCAGATTGACGCTTCCAGGCTTCCTCAATGCACTCTCAGTGCTAAGCATGGATGAAATTTAAATGAATGACGAGCGAAAATGCCGCAAGTACAAATGAAAGCATACACCAAAATGGCAGTCACTGATATTAGTCTGTATCAGTTCAAGGCAGTAAGCTCTGAATTAACAATATACGCATTATGTCGTGTTTTTGATGCTTTATTGTCAGATTAATAATTACAGATGAAGACTCTTTTGTAAACTTACTTCTCGAGCAAAATTAGCGGTCATTGAACGAAGCAGTATTTTGCAAGATTTTGTATGCATCGAGGACAGTTAATGAGCACTTTGAAGGCTATCAATATACTATACTAGTATACTCACGTATACTAGTATAATTTTGTATTCTGCTGTAGTTTGAAACTATTTTTGTGTTTCTTTGATGGAAATTCAAAAGAACATTGCTCGGGTCACATTTGCACTGTATTTGCACGCTAAGGTTGAGGTTCCTAATTTGCATAATTCGTAAATACCGTTATTTCAAAGAGTCCTAGTGGTCTTAAAACCAACTGGCCGCACAATGTTTTTCACGATATTAAAGATTAGTCTTTATTGTTCTATGGCTGCAAGGAAATTGCTGTACGACGATCCACTTTTGGTTTAGAGGAATTTTTGTGAACCCATTTTTCCTGTTTTATTACAAGCTGTGAAAGTGGATTGATAGAAGTTAATGTTTAACCACTTGGAACAGGAATATGGAAACTTTTATAACGTTGTAATAATAACTGGACTTGTACCTGTCAAAAAACAGCAGAATTTAGCTCTGCATCAAATTTCAAGTGTTGTGAGAAGTTGCCAAAGTTAGGGAAATTTTACATTTTTGAGACTAAAAAATATCAAATTTGGTCCCCCAGGGGACCCCCCTGTAAATTGCTGAAGAAAACATTTTGAGACCAAACGAAATGTATTTTTATAGTTACTAGACAAAGTGTAATTCACATGCAAGATTTGAAGAAAATCTGTTTCATGACCAATTTTGGTTATGAGGATCTTAGGCGGACAGCCACTTAAAATATGTGACCTTGTTTTTGTAGTAATTTTGGAAAAAAATTATATTTGAATAATGCTACACACGTTTGTTTACAACTAGAAATCACTTATTCTGCGGCCTGAAGGTACAATGTATACCTGTCTAGCTTTTGTATTAGGCTCCACAAATATTGAGCTTAGAAAAGTTGGGTTTTTTGAGTCCGCCATTCAAGAATTATGTTCCAGTGAGTTTTCTCAAAGCTAGATTGCTCAATGTTGTGACATCACTTTCTCGCTTGAATTTTCAAGTAAAAGCTCATAATACCACTACCAAGTAATTTACACACAGAGTTAATTCTCTGATTCCTTGTTTGTATCACCAGTGCTACGTGGCTCAACATTTATTTGTACCCTTCACATTCTCATTGCCACAAATTACCACCTTATTACCCACGATCTGCTCCCGTACGGCCTCGTGGCTCAAGCGGTAGAGCGACGGAAGATCTAGGTTCGAATCCCACCGAGGTCAAAGATTTTTTCTTTCGCTCGTGTGGTCCCTCATTTCCTTACTAGGGCTAACGCTCAGTACAGGGAATTTATGGGTGTACATGAGCACTATAATTTACACACAGAGTTAATTATCTGATTCCTTGCTCAAAAATACACTCTACTGAGTTTCTCGGATAGTGACTCGGAGAGCTTGACTGTGTTGATTGCCAATATGAAACCATCTACAATTTGTAGCCAGGCCGCAGGAACATGGGGGTTTGATGGCAGTCGAAAATTGTTAATAATTAGAACGCTAAAAACTTACTTTCCTTTTGCGTATGAAAGTACACTTTAAATAACTATTACTTTTATGGCAGTTACCCTTGATTATAAGGTACTGGTCATGCTCATGAAGCGAAAGGAAGGTAATGGCAGTGCTGATGAACATGTGGATGGTCTTTGCAAAAGGGTGTTGGACACAGAATGTTGTGTGTTCTGCAAAGTTATAAGGGTAGGTTATCATTGTACATGTGTAGTTACGATAGGATGAATGTCTACATTTATCACACGAAATGTGCAAGTCATTTTATGTTGTCAATTGCTGTATATTTAAGTTTCAGTTTTTTTGCATTGAAAACATGCATAATTATGTAGACTGACAGACAACTAATCCACAACCTGCAACATTTCCAAAGTAGACAACAACAACAACAACAGCAAGCTTTATTTGCATGACTGTACTATAAATCGATTACAATATAACTATAATTTTAAGTATAAGTTTTTTTCAAGTATAAGTTTACAAAGCTTGTGCGGGCACAGGAGAAAATTAAGTATTATTAATAAATAGCTGTCAATTTTCTCAAATTTATTGAACCCTTTATTCTTGTAACAGTAACCATTAATATGTACTTATTATTATAGGGATGTGCATGTCCAGAGGTTCCACATGGGGAAGCCTGTGCTGAATACTTTTTAAAGAGCAAGGCAAATATCAGCAGGTAAGTGAATACTTCATAAACTACTGTAACTTGTTTTTTAGTGGTAAAAAGATTAAGGTTGATAATGTTTACGTTTATTTATGAAATTAAAATGTCACATAATTGACAATTATTCACCGAAGTGGAGGTGAATAGTACTTTGCTAATCACCTCCGTCAGTTAACCAATCAGAATGCACAGAAAGCACTATTCACTTGTGTGGTATATACTAACATTTGTGATATTGCTCTACTGTTTGTTATATTTTAGATGGAAGGGAGTAAGAGATGACTTGCTGTTTCTTCTTGAAGAGGACCTCTGCAATGTCAATTTATGTGCTCTGCATTGCGAGCTGAGAAGTACGGAACAGTTATTAAGTTCTTTGGGCATGGCCACATACGCCCCTCGTAATTTATAGTTTGTTGTTCTTTATACATGATTCACCGTTTTAATTCCTACGTAGCTACTGGCGCAAATAAAGGGCATACGACAGGAAATCAGGCTAAGGGAGTAGCAGGCTTTTTCGCGATTCCACAGTACCGAAGTCCTGATCCTCTTCTGACGTTGTTCCCACAGGCCATCATACTTGTACCACCCGGCCTAGCTGTGGTACCAGCGGTGATGGCAGGCACATTGCTGATTTAAAATGATTCCCATCGCCATAGGTTATATTACTGGGCCAAATAACTAGCTTGTAAACAGTTATTGACCCATTAGCTTTGATGGTGATATCGTCAGGAAGATGACATACTCCTGAAACTCGCCCATTTCTCGGACAGAATGTCAACGTTAAATGGCAAGGCAAGCGATGGATACCTCTAAATTTTCTCTTCAGATAAATTTCTGCTTTCTTCTAGCCAGATATTACATCTGGGGTTGCAGACTCTGCAACAGGATCCCTAAGCTAAAAATGTTTTGAAGACCTTCAGTCCCAATATAAAATCAAATTGTACAAACGAGTACCTACAAACAATCCTATAAACAAGAAATGGGACCCTTTGGTCCCACTTTTCAATGGTATTTGTTAGTTTTTAATTGGCAAATGTATATATGTTCCCAAATTACCAGCTCTAGAGACGGCTTTCTTGTAATTGTGTACTGCTCCAATCAATCAAACTAATGGTTTTTGTGACCAATTAACAGTTATGATCTTTGAGAATATTATATTTTATTTTTAATTTACTTTACGTTTATTTTAGTTTTATGTTTTTCGTTATTCTCTTTTTTTACATTTACTTGGTAACGTAACTAGTGTAATAAGTGTAATTGTAACTAGTGTCTACTACTGTTGTTAATTAGTTTTGGTATTGTATTGTTGCATTAAGAAAAGTATCGTATTGTAAGTAGCGTAAGTATCGTATTGTAAGTAGCGTAAGTATCGTATTGTAAGTAGCGTAAGTATCGTATTGTAAGTAGTGTAAGTATCGAATTGTAAGTAGTGTAAGTATCGTATTGTAAGTAGTGTAAGTATAATAATAATATGAAAAGAACTTAAAGTTTATTTGATAGGGAGAAAATTAAATAAATTCGTGTTAACTTCCTTATTGCTAATCATACGTATATGTCATCTGGTGAAATTATTCGGAAATCTTTGTACCTTAGGATCTTTCCCTCGCACGAAAAGTCAGTCTTAAAAATAACGACATTTTTTGTCTGCCATAAAAGACGTGATACATTATTGAAAAAATCATTTTGCTCGATATTTCTGTGCATCCGCTATTAAGATTTAAAAGTTAACGCTACAAAGTCACAATGCTTTTATTAACACTATTCAGACCGGGGAGGGTGCCTGCGCTGACTTAGAATCATTTAGCCAATTGCTACAAAATTTCGCGACCTTTTCTGAAATTTATCTGGAAACATTTCGATGTGAAAAGTTTATGTTCATATTCATTTCACGTTTCCAATGCAACCATATTTTCACAATTATGTTTACCTAAATTTAGAATTTTCTGCTTAAATATACGTTTAGCATTTTTCTTTTGATTTTGAATAATTTTGACTAATTTGTGGTACTTTTCTAAAATGATGGAAATCCAAGAAAGCGAATCTAAGATGGCGGCTATTGGAAATGTTGACACAATTCCCATGTTAAATGACGTCATCACGTCACGTGGCCTAAAACATTTGTTTACACATTCGTTAAAAGTACAACATAACTTTTGAAAATATACATGACACTACATCCCGAAACTAACCTATCATAAGACGCATGCATACAAACAAATACCAGGCAACCTGATTGGGGACTTATTCACCAAAAGAACAAAACCACAACAGTGTAAGGAGAGAACTCTTTGCATAATTATTCGTAAAATTAAATCATGCAACAGGTCTTTTAGACATAAAGCAGTAAACTTGCAATACGCAGGGATTCAATTGGTTTGGATCGCTTTGACTACTGACCTTTTGACGTCTGAAGGTGAACAACATGCTATGAACAAAGTAATGAACAACCAAACTGTGGAAGTTTTTAATGGTAAGTATCACTAGGATTCAGGTTTCTTTCATATTTCTTGAAAAAATAATGTATTCATACACTAACTGTTCTTAAACGATTCAATTGTTTTATACTTACAATGACCAAAGAGATGTAAGACCGGCAAAGGTACCATTAGGTATGGAGGTTATAAGGTTGTTGTCAAGATATCTGGAGAAAGAAAGAAGCAATCTTCAAAAAATGCACACGGAAAAACGTTAGTAATCATTCACTCTGTTCTTTTTCATGCACGCATGTAGCCTTTAACCATGCTAAAGAGAAGAATCTAAAGATTTGTTTTGGGAGTTTGTATTATGGTTTATGAAATAGACTGTCGAGAGACAAAGCTATATTGACGATCGAGATGGTAAAAAAAACTATTAAGAGCTAATATCTGTAAATATCGAGAATGCCGCGTCAGTCGTGAAATTTCGAATTTCTTCATATTTGCCAAAATAACCTCTATAGTAAGTTATTTTCGAAAATACTACTCCAAGGTTGAGAAGCGCTTTAGCTTTAACGAAATCGAGGAAAGTCTAAAAAAAACGCTATTTTGGCGTTAAATCCATGCCGAAAAGTGGGCGAAATGATGCATTTTCTTCTCTCTCGTGCAGACAAAAGCGATGAGATCTATCAATGTACTTTGGCTGATTTATAACACTTCTCTAGATCTTTCCAAAACACCTAACAAATTTGGGAAATATGCTATTATAATAATATTTTTTTTCGCCTTTACGAATTCCCAACTTGTACCGCTTGAGCGAGAGGTCGAATTTAGACAAACTTTTACACCAGCGAAAGCCCACTGGTTCATTGATTTTGAAGTTCAAACTGACATGACCTTAAGCACAACCTTTACAACGATAAAAGTGTCCCGTTGAGAGAAAGAAACGTGAAGTGTATTTTGACACAAACTTATTTTCAGCGTGAGCTACAGCAAGAGCGCACTTCTGAATATTAAGGTGTGAATTCTATCCAGTTTCCATGCGACCGCACCGAATATTTTTGAGCGGCCTTTTAACTAACTTTCCTTTATTGAATTAGTATGAATCTTACACAAAATATTGTACTTAGTTTGATGCTTTTAAGAATGTAACAATTTTGTAAATCGCATTTAAAATGGCGGAGATAAACGAGAGACATTTAAATTACTTGAGTCTAAATTCCGAGCGATTGCGATGGCATCTAGAAAAATCAAAACTATTACGATAAACTATGGCATATGACAAACAAAATACCTAAAACCTAGAAACTTTTGTCAAGCCGATTTTGAGTAAATCAGAAAAACATTTCGAACTTGTGATTTTGCATGCGTATGAGGACATCCATAAGTTCCTCAATTAAGCTTATAAAAGTTTAATTTCTCAATCTCAAATTTACATCAAACTGTGTGTTTAGCCCATTGACTCCTGAGAATTTTTACGTTTTTGAGAGATTTTCTGCATGCACACACCCCATAGAATTTCGTGACTCCATATTTGGGGTTACCATTGAAAGTACTGCTGTTCTAAAACACTGAAGGCTTGAGTTTACTGCAAACGTCATTGTGACGTTGTCATTTTGCTTCGTTGAATTGCAATAAAGGCTCCAATATGATGTATCTGCGATTTTTGGTAAGTTCACAGCCATTTTTCATCTTTAGTAGCTGCCTGATGAGCATCATTAAGCTTGAGGGTAGTTCAGAGTCCACTTTCTCAATGAAGCGAGTTAGGTGTTGTACTTCGTTTACGAATTTGGCTCGTTGCTCGTTGAACTGGAAAAATGGCCGCCTCGAAACGAAGTAGCCTTGGGACTCAACTCTGGATGAATTTCTCGACCTACCGCGGCATATTTTGGAAGTTGCGACCACTGAAGAGCACAACAAGCGCGAAATTTCGGTGGTACGTCGGTGTGGCTGTGGACTTAGTATAAATTAGAAATGTGTTAGGAAAAAGACGACCGCTGTCACAAATTGTGGCCATTTCCCAGCATGCAGTGCGGTGGTGATGTTGAAAATCGAGGCAAGGTCAGTATGCACTAGAACGAGAGGCTGTAGCTCGGCCCGAGCAACGAATAAGAGCAAAAACATTCACAGCTTAGCTAGGCCAAGGACTGAATTTTGCTGTGAATGTTGACTTTTGGGTTTGCCACGATGATTTGAATAAAAAAACCAAAGTCAAAAACGTGATTTTTGTTGCTTTTCTATGACGTTAGAAACGGTCATTTTGGTAATTGTCCAAATTCAAACGCTGATATTCTGCAAAAAACGCTGACTTTTTGTGTTTATTGGGTATTTCACTTTGAGGGACTTTCTAGTCAATGCTCACAACTGCTAGTTAAGGCAATGTTCGCACGATTGAGAAAGTTGCAATTTTTTTTAACGCAGTGGAGTCTAGTAGAGGCGGTTTCGGGTGGTTCAGGTGTCAATGGGTTAATCAAAAAATCTATTTGTCTTACAGTTGATAGTTTTGGCTCTTAAACCAGTCAAACAAAAACCCTTAAGACTAGCAACATGTCATCACTATTTTATTTGAATACAGGCATATGCATCAAGATCTGGGAGGGTGGAGGGTACTAGTTGCTGGCCAATATTTAGTACGAAGGTGAAAGTTGCATGAAAGCCAACTTCAAGGAGTGGTGATTTTCAAAACTAGACAAGAGAGGTGGAGTTAGAACAGCTAGTGACAGTTAGTAGTCAAGGGTCAGTTCATCTAGGGTGATCAAGTTTGGTACTATTGCCTATCACGTGACCTGGCCAACCCTAAACCTGGGACCTAACCCTCAGTTAGGCCTGGCCCTGAGCTAAGTTACCCCCTACCCTAGAAATTGTTCAAACCCAAGAATCTTAACACTAACCCAGGATTTGAACTACCCTAACCCTAGCTGTCGCCGGGGGATGTCAAAAGCCCTGGTCACGTGACCTCCATTTTTCTTGATTAACCCATTGACTCCTGAGAATGTTTACGTTGTGAGTGATTTTCTGCATACACACGCCCCATAGGATTTCATAACTCCATATTTGGGGTTACCATTGAAAGTGCTGCTGTTCTAAAACACTGAAGGCTCGAGTTTACCGGAAACGTCATTGTGACGTTGTCATTTTGCTTCGTTTAATTGCAATAAAGGCTCCAATATGATGTATCTGCGAATTTTGGTAAGTTCACAGCCATTTTTCATCTTTAGTAGCTGCCTGATTTTTTTTTACATGAATGAGGTCGGTAAAAGCCGTTAGGTTATCACACCAACCATAAAAAATAAAGAAATAAATGAATAAAATAAGTAAATGAATAAAATACAGATATATCAATATATAAAATAATTGTATAAAAATTAAATAAAAAAGACTATATAAACTATATATAACTATTGTTTAAGAAAAGCTGCTAACCTATATTTAAAAGTTTCTAAGGAAGATGATGAAACAATGGCCTCAGGGAGGCAGTTCCAGTCCGCTATAGTTTTTGGAAAAAATGAAAATTTAAAAAACTCTTTATTTGCATATGGCACCCGAAATTTAAATTGATGGCTTCCCCTCGTGCGACTCTCGGAGTGTTGAGTTAATGAGCATCATTAAGCTTGAAGGTAGTTCAGAGTCTACTTTCTCAATGAAGCGAGTTAGGTGTTGTAAATCAACTAAACTGCAGATACCGTGAACGATCCATTGCGTCACATTGGATCAAATACAAACAGTGATAAGCAACAGACCACTGCAAGCACCGATCAAACAATGTGAAAAGGCATTCTCTCGAAATGGCACTACGGTCGGCCAAACCTGACATGATCAGCGCTCAAAACTAGAAAGCAGACACAGACAGCTGTTTCGGGCTTATTATGCCCTCGTCAGTGTGCCATAGCTAGAACATAATGAGACTCGGAACCACTGCATCTATCTCATATATGTCGGTAATCATTCTAGAAAGAGCTGTGATAGGGAAAATTGCGCAACGGTCACGCCACAAACAATTGTGGCACATGGCCAAAGAGCAACTCAGCCTAACAACCGATACATGGCTCGTTGCTCGTTGAACTGGAAAAATGGCCGCCCGGAAACGAAGTAGCCTTGGGACTCAACTCTGGATGAATTTCTCGACCTACCACGGCATATTTTGGAAGTTGCGACCACTAAAGAACACAACAAGCGCGAAATTTCGGTGGTAGGTCGGAGTGGCTGTGGACTTAGTATAAATATAAAATGTCTGGGGAAAGAGACGAACGCTGTCAAAAATTGTGGTCATTTGCCAGCATACAATGCGGTGGTGATGTTGAAAATCGATGCAAGGTCAGTATGCACTAAAACGAGAGGCTGTAGCTCGGCCCGAGCAACGAATAAGAGCATACAAATTCACTGCTAAGCTAGGACAAGGACAGAATTTTACTGTGAATGTTGTCTTTTGGGTTTGTCACGATGATTTGAATAAAGAAACTAAAGGCAAAAACGCGATTTTTGTTGTTTTTGTATGACGTTAAAAACGGTCATTTTGGTAATTGTCCAAATTCAAACACTGATATTCTGCAAAAATCGCTTTCTTTTTTGTGTTTATTGGGTATCTCAATTTGAGGGACTTTCTAGTCAATGCTCACAACTGCTAGTTAAGGCAATGTTCGCACGATTGAGAAAGTTGCAATTTTTTAAAGCAGTGGAGTCTTGTAAGGACGGTTTCGGGCGGTTCAGGTGTCAATGAGTTAGTGTATGAGATGAAACTATGAAAGTTTGAAAGCGTTTCTCGCTTTGTAGTTTTAGCGCTTTTCTACATATTTCAAAAACCGCGGGATAGATTTTTTCAACTTTTATGGTCGTTTCTTTATAATATGATGAAAAACATTGTCGAGAAGTTTCATCTTGATTGAAACATTGTAACATGGTCAAATAAAATAATAAAGTTCACCTGAAACGCGATTGAGACTTTGTGGTTTGATTGCACGGCTGAAGGCGCACAAAGACGCTTTAATGAATTCAAGTGAAGTGTAACGCATTTCTGCGCGACGATCATGTCTTGCGGAGTAATGTTAGGGGCTATGTTACACGTTATTTTTATCTTCCTCACGAATTTAAGTAGGACGTTTATTTGAAAGCAGGTTTTTTTTGCTCGCATTTAACGTGCACTGGACACTCTCGGCATATTGAATTGTAGGGAAAAGAAACAACGCGATTTGCATAATTCTCAACACACAGAAATTTCAAGTTCGAAATGTTTTTTATGATTTTCTGAAATCGACTGGACAAAAGTTTCAAGTTTTTAGATATTTTGTTTACCATATGCCATATATAGTTTATCGTAATAGTTTTGATTTTTCTAGATGCCATCGCCATCGCTCGGAATTTAGGCTCAAGTGATTTCAACGTTTCTCGTTTATCTCTGCAATTTTTAATGTGATTTAAAATATTGTTACACTCTTACAAACCTCAAACTATTTTGTCTTCTCTACCCCCGGGCGTACACGCAAACTTATACCCCTCCCTCCCCGCCCCCCACCACCGTGGTACAAGGGGGGACGGTGGTTGCAACCCCTTCCCTGGGTTTTTGCATGGTTATAATATGTTACACTGTGTTGCCCAGTTTCCGGCCAGTACCAGTTTCCGGCCAAAAAAAACTTACGTCGGTTATGTTCGTCGGAGTTTTAAATTTTTGTCCACCGAAGCGTTCCGAAAGAAAACCGAACGTTTTCGCTATACATTGGTGGTTTTGGCGCTCTTTTTGAGCAAGGAACGGCCGAGGAGGGACAGGTTTTGTCCAGGTGATTGAACGTTTATCGATTAATTTTGGTTCGTTTCACTGCACATCAAAACTACCGTAGATAAACAAATAGTTCGTTTCACGGGAAATATCTCAAAGAGCTTCATAATTTTTAGACAAATGTTAGATTAAAGATGAAAGTAATTAGGGAATCTATCATCATCAGCTAAAATACAGCTGTTTCTGAAATTTTAGCAGTCAAACTTTCAGCGAAGATTTCGACCAAGTGTGCCAGTTTCCGGCCACTAAAAGACACATTGCTCAAAACCTATTTCTTATTGAGTGAAAGAACCGAATTTTAAAATTTCCTGGTCGAGAAATTAAAGATACATGTTTAAGTGTAAGAAAGATTACGAATTGTTTAAGTAATCTGTCAACATACCGCGGAAGACACGCTTCCGGGTCACCGAGGTCATACATATTTTGAATATTGAGTAAACGGTAGATGACAAAGCTTAATATTGAAACTTGCCTGATATTTATAACTAGGCGACCACTATTATCAAGGGGCTTACAAGTCGGTTTACGTCGAGAGGATTCAAGGAAAATTTACTTTAAGTCGGTGGCCGGAAACTGGGCTAGCTGGCCGGAAACTGGGCAACTTACTAGTTTTGCGAAAAATGGTATAATTTCTTTAATACTTGAGGAAAGCCGCCAACCATTGAACATTTTTAAGGTAAGTAAATGAACTGTCTTTGAAAGGAAATTGAGAAATTTTCCGTACAAAAACAAGAAGTTATAGCGATTACAAACTAAAGTGGCCGGAAACTGGGCAACATACTGTACCTCTAATAGATAGCCTGTGATGTGCTCTACAAGATATGGTACATATTTAACTATTATAGCGCGAAAGCGCGCGTGATTTCGCTTAATTTGTAGCCGATGAGGCCGTAGGCCGAGTCGGCTAAAATTAGGCGATATCACGCAAGCTTGAGCGCAATAATAGTTTTATAATTCAACGCATTGATAACAAAGCAAAGTTTGAAGAGGCCGGTCCGTCATTTTTGCATTATCATGTCAAAATGAAGGGAAGGGCCTGAGGAGCAATGGCGGGGTAAGAAGTGTCCTTGAGCCGTCCGCCACATTTTCGTTATTTTCCCGGGTGGTAAATGGAAGAATTGTTGAAAAAGATCTTGGAACGGAAAAGAAGCGAGCGCTCCTCTTCAGAGGAGTCGAATTCTTCACCAGAAGCAAAAAAAGCGAGGAGTGATGACGTAAATTTTCCTGAAGAAGTCGAGGAGCACGAGGTTTTCAACATGTCTGAAGGCCTTTATAAAGCTTTGATGGAGATAAATCGAAAGCTGGAAAAGCTAAACGCTATTCAAGCAACAGTTAATGATGTCCAAACGTCCCTTCAAAAATTGGAAGGAAGAATACAGCAGCTGGAGTGTTCACAAAGGAGAAAACGAATCTCACTTTAATCGATCTGTAGGAAAAAATATGATTTAGAAGCTAAACTTAAAGAGGTAGAAGACAAGACCTCTATTTGGAAGCCTACTCGAGGCGGGAAAACATAATATTTGAAAATATCGTACAATAAACGGACAAAGAAGACACTGAATTAGTTGTTCGCACCTTCCTCGAAACGGAATTAGGATACAAAGATGCAAATACTGTTGAAATACAGAGGGTTCACCGCTTTGGAAAGAAGAAGAAAGAAAAGCCCAGGCAAATTATCGCAAGATTCCTTTGTTATGAGAACTGTGAATAAATTCTAGCTCTAGGCTCCCGTTTGCGAGAAAGCAATTTTAAAATGTATCAAGATCTACCCTACGAAATAGTAGCTAGAAGAAGAAAGCAAATGGACACTTTTAACGAAGCTAGGAAAAAACAACATTCCTGCATCTTTTAGTCGGGCACAACCGGATAAGCTCTTGATAAAAGGTAAATTTTGGCCAGTTGGTAAGCCTCTCGAGATACCAGAATAGGTGAGATTGTTTCTTCTTCATGATATTGCTCTTTCGGTAATCACGATCATGTCAGTTTTCGTTTGACCACCTTTACCACTCGTTATCATCAATTGCTAGATAATTTTTAGGCGATCGGAATAGGGATTCGTAACAGATGGCGCTTTGTTTTTTTCTTACTCGTCTGTACGATTCAAGGTAAAAGTCCTAGCTTCCCTTTCATGTCCCTTTACGGAGAGGTTTCGTATTTAGTTGTGTTTATTTGTGCATGTTTTGTTTGGTTTCTATGTTTTAGTAGTTTAATTATTTGTTTCAGAAGTAAACGCCTAGCAAAAGTTCTTATCATACTGTCCAGCGATTTTGGAGCTTTGACACCAGGTGATGCTGGGTTTTCTCTGCAAAGCTACCCAAGAGAATATCTATGGCTTTGACAATAGCATCACTAAATGTCAGGGGATTAAGAGACAATACTATCGAGACTTCTTTTCATGGTCAAGGGGTTTACTCAAAACATGGGAGGCCATGTATGAGTAATGTGTCAGTCAATTCCCAAGTTAATCTTCCCTAGCCCCCTTTTGGAACAAACCCCATACTTTTCTGTAAAACATTTGTTACATTCGATTCCCCACCTAATTTATTATAGATATGCCCTAGGTGGGACCACACAAAGCAACAGCACTTCATTGACATGTGCCAAATACATTGCCAAATCAAATGAATCAGATGCCATGCAGTGAGGGGGGTGAGTAGGTTGGACTGAACGAGGCATGAGACTCAGTTTAGAAAATGAGCTATAAATGAAATGCTTACTATTTTCAGTAAACCATCTGGGAATGTGTTAATCCTTTCTAGGTTAATAGCTTAATCAATTCTAGGATCAAATCTACATGAATTTTGAACTGTCGATTCTAATTGGTATCGCACATCGCAGCAGTGCCTCAAAGACTACACCAAACCTATCATTCACCCAGATTTTCTGCTGACTAATTGGTGAGCATTGCCTACTGAGACAAGTTGTTTTGTAGCTTGGTTGTATCATAATTCACAAACTTTGAGCTGTGCTCATTTTTTTGTTGTTGTTGTCATTATTTTGTGGACAAATATTGTACTGCAATGGTAAAACAATTAAAACAAGAAAACTGTGAAAATGTAGTTTTCAAATTATTTAAATATTTTTGCAGATAACCATTAAAGAATAAAATTTTTACTGTCTTTGTGACCGATTACATGTGTTTTCAAGGATGTACTCCAGGGTTCTCATTAAGTTAGTCCTCTGTAACACTCCGAATACTGCCAGAGTACTAGAATATTACAATATTTCAATAATTAAGTGAACAGAATTGCATGTGAGTAGTAGTTCAAAGGTTTGCTTAAACCCCTTTCCATTAAAATATATAGTATAACACTGCTTGTGGGGTTCATTTTCTCATTGTTTGGAAATCCTGATGAAACATTTTTCCTCACTTAGATAAAATCTATAATTTCTTAAAGAGTCTGACCCACCCAGTTTGCATTGCGCGCTTCTATTATTGTTATGATACGGCTCTATTCCATATTTGGGCAAGCATATCACCTCTTGCACGAGTGAATTTCTCATCTACAATGCAGTATGGACTTTCAGGGGCCCTGAAAATGGCGGATGAACCAACATAGGCGTGCAATGCAAACTGGGTGGATCAGATTCTTTAAAAAATTCAATTCACTTTTTGCCCTTAGAAGTGGCATAAAGTATTTCAATGGGATTCACTCATGAAAAGCAGACTAATTATTTACAAATACATATTTACAAGCACATGATCACAGTCATCCTCACTCAAGAGGAACTCCTCTTCCATGTCTGAAGAGTCACGGGCAGAGTCAAAGTAGTCAGCAAAAATTACATCTTCTAAGCTATTTACATTAGCTGTTTCAAAATTAGCTGATGCAAAGTCCAACTCCGGAATTAAGGGTTGACAGAACAATACATCAGAAGCAATGTCAAAATCTTCAAAGAGTTCCCTAAATATTTCAATAATGTCCATTGCAAGCTGAATTGATGTAACATGATGATTTTCAACTAAATATTCAATGTCAAAAATATGACTGGCATCAGCCACTATTCCTTTGATGACATCATCTGAAAATCCATGTGCAAGTACTCTGTTGCCAAGTAAAGGAAAGATAATACCATTATTGAGAGTTTCTTGAATTTCCAACAATACAGATTTAAGATCAGCCGTGTCTTCATAGTGATGCTCCTTTCTTGATTAATAACGACCTCCGGAGAAACAGTTGTTTCATACACGGGGACATCCACTTTGCAACCTTCGCTGTCGCACTTGCATGTTTTATGGCAGTTGTGACAGCAATCATGTCCAACTTCAAGGGGTTTAACACTGTCAACAAATCCCTTAAATAGGGCCACACGAAGGCATGTTTCCACTTTGATACATGACTTAATTTCCTTGTCACAATTTCTCAATTGTTGGCCGTGATAAAATAATATATACATAGGCTTAGCCTAACAGCGGAGCTCTCTGAACAGAAACGATAATGATAAGCTTAACTTAGGTGAAAGGTCGGAAGCACAAGAAAAATTAGAATTAAGATTGACGACCAGACTATTTTTCAATTTTAGCAATTCTCAAAAACAGTAAGCGTATAACGCGACCGTCTGCACAGTACATTTAGACTGCACAAATTACACAATACACATCTGTTGCGTCTGGAAAATTACCCGAAAAACTGATTTGGAAATGATGAGTTGCCAGTAGCTCAATTATGAGTCACAAGCTTCACAAATATTCGGATGACACCACAAAGCAGAAAATTTCTGTTCGGTCATTCGAAAGAAATAAATTTGCAACTGTGTTGTGATGTCATTCCTTATGTCCCTTACAGTGGCCCGAGAGTTCTCGGTGCCATTGTGAAAAGTTGTCTTATTATTTCGAAAAACCCATATACCATAAGTATGGTCTTAATGAAAAAACGCGCTCGCATGTCATTCCCATCGTAAGCAGAAGTCCATAGGTAAAAGAAAATAGTATTAACATTAACTAAAAATCTAGTATTGAGTAGTGCCGATAGGGTGGGAGTGAAAACACCCCACACCCTTCAACAGGTTCAAATTTTAATCTAGCTTGGAAAGGCGTGGTAACCAGTTATCCGGTTTCAAATTTGCATTACCATTGCTAGACCAGACACCCAAGATTCGCATTCTTGACACCAACGTCAGGCCATAAGGATTGTCCGGATATGAGCACCAAGCTCCTAACCTCATGGCGTTTAATTTAATCCCTGTACCTGTCTCGTATTTGTGAAGTGAGGTAAACAATTTGTCTAAAGAAAAAAATGTACTTCACAAAACATGTGGAGTCATCCGCATATTGGCGAATTTTAAAACGCTTTCCTCAGGCTTCTGGAAGGAGAAAACCTTCAATAGTATCATCCTTTCTTACACTGGTAGCCAAAACATCTGCGCATAAAATGGACAAAAGTGGAGACTGGGGATCTCCCTGCCTCACCCCCGACTTGAGTGGAATTTCTTTCGTCAAAAAACGATTAGCTATAATTTTTATATTTGCTTGACAGTGAGTGTCACGCAAGAGAAATAAATAAATTCTCAAAAATCGTCCTACTTGGGACGGAACAAGTTTGATCTTCTTGAATAATCGAAAGTAAGACTTTTGAAAGTCATTTTGTAAGAGCTTTTGAACAAATTTTGTAATCAACATCGAGTAGCGAAATGGCGGGGTCACCAATTTTTTAGGTTTTTCCTATCATCTTTCTTATAAAGTAACCTAGTCACGCCTCCTTGCATTGAATCACTGAAAGAATTGTTTTCCAAACTATTAATCAGGTCAAAAAGATTCCAGAATTTAGCGTAAAATTCTTGGGCTTATCCGTCTGAACCGGGGGGTTTCCCTGCAGAAAGTCCACGCATTGCGTGGGTAATTTTAGCCAAAGATAAAACTGATTCTTCGCAGGATAAAATTTCGCTCTAATCTGTTTTCAAGTTTGTTCAAAAATTCGGTTTGGACTGATAAATTCACAGGTTCTTGCGAGTACAAATTACGGTAAAAATCGAATGAGCCGGAGTCTTGTTAAAAGACTTTAACACCGCCGGAGTTATAAATAGAATGAACAGTATTTTTCTGAGCCGTGTTGCTTCGAGCGTAAAAAAAGAATTTGCTAGGTTTTTCACCTTCTTCAAGCCATTTGACTCTGCTACGAATTTGGTTTCCTCTCATTTGGGATAAATTAATGGCTCGAATTTCTCTTTCGAGCGTTTCTATGGTGGTTTTTGCTAAGTTATCTCCTTAAATAAGAGCCCGTTTTGCTTCGATCAAAGAAATTATAGTCGCGTGGCCGCGATCAAATATGTGTTGTTTACTTCGACCAAAATCTATAGCAACTAATGTTATAGATTCTTTAAGAAAATCCCACCAAGCTTGAATGGAATTAAATCCTTTCCGGTACAATACATGTTTCTTAATAATTTCTGAGATCATATCGTAAATATTAAATTCTAAATTTAGCCTCCAAAGTCCTGGTCCACGGGAAAATGCATTATGCAAATTGCGGATAAATCAACAGAATCATGATCGGAAAAAACACAAGGCAAAATTTCACATTTTAGAAAGGAATCATACAAGTCCTGAGCAATAAAAAAATTATCCAAACGTGTACCGATAGTTTTATCCGCGTTAAACCATGTGCTTTGTATTTCTCAGTCGGCCGTTTTTTTTTTTTTTTGCGCCAGATATCAATAAACGATGAACACTTGTGCAGAACTTTCAACTCCGTGGATGCATAAGTATTAACCAAATTAATTTTGGTGTCGTCGAGTTCACGTTAAAACACTAACAATTCTACCAGAAGAATCTTTTTTTCCATTGTAAACATTTGAAATCAGTATTTTCAGCTACAAGAATGGCAATTACCGCGCCATTTTAATAGCTGTCAGAGAATTTATCGCATTTTGACTTGTCGCTAAAGTTTCTTGTAAACAAATAAAATCAGAACGGCAATTTTTCGCAAAATTAAAAACAGAGCGTTGTTTGGCTTCATTGCCAAAACCACGGATATTCAAAGATGTGAATTTAGCTCTGAATGTAAAAACTTGGAGAAAATTCTTCTGGTAAAATTACATAGGCTTAACTAAGCAATTTTTGCAAATCACATTTAGACAGTTACTTGCTTTTCTGTTTATGTTGGTTTGTCCGATATCCAGTGTTTTTCCTCTTCGGCAAACGTTCGCGAGTCCGATATCCAGTGTTTTTCCTCTTCGGCAAACGTTCGCGAGTTTTAGGGTCCGTTTTCTTTGCTTCAGGAATTGGCGTATCTTGTTTGTCTTTCTCCGTGATTTTTCCACTGACGAGTACAGGTTGTGTTGGTTTTGACGCGGAGGCAAGCTTTTGCGAACTGCCCTGTTTGTAGCCGCGGGGAAGCGCGCGAAAAACAAAGCCTCGTTCCCAGTTCCTCTCTCTTCATATACGTCATCATCGATGATGACGTAACGGGTGGACAGACGTGCACACGGACCGACGCGCCCGCGAAACATTCCGCTAGCCATGACCATGAAAAATGACGGGACGGTTCTATGAGTATGGGGCTGCGCAGCCGAGCCTTCGGCTCGGCGAGTGCTCCGCTATAATGTTAAATGATGGTTTGCCATCTCTCCCTGCCCTTCCTGCTTCCTGTAACTGATTTCTTATGTCTGGAGCAGGACCATAGTGGATGACATAACGGATGTCTTTAAAGTTTACTCCTAAACTTAATGCAGAAGTGGCCAATCCAACTCTGACAGGACCATCATTCTTTTTCAGTGATATTTTGACGCGCTCCTTGAGCTCATCTGGAGTATTGCTGTGGTATACTCCCAGAAGAGAAGTGGTGGTTGATTTATTTTCTTTGTCTAGGTATGCACGATCTCCAAAAAAGTAGCTCAACAGGGTAGAAATATCAGTTATGCTTCGACAAAATATTATTGTCTCGGGGGTTGTCTGTTGCTTGACACTGATTTCATCAATCAGCCAATTGAAGCAAGAAAGACCTTTCTTGACAGCTTGTGCAGAAAACCGCAAGTTTGTATTGTTGACTGACACATCAATAACTTTAACAAAATGCATACCAATAAGCTTGACAAGAGCATCCCTGCTTCTCTTTTCAACTGTGGCTGTCAAGGCAAGTAATTGTGTACCTTTTTTGGTGAAAGATCTTAATGAACCAATCTCTCCATAGGCTTCCCTGAAGGCTTTCTTTTTGTCAACAGCTTTGCCCCTGCAAAAGATAATTTCAAAGACATTAAAAATCAACAACAACATAATGAACAAATTACTGAGTGTATTAAAACTGTAGGAGCCCACATGATACAGTTTAGTAGTCCAAATACCCATAGCCTGTACAACAGACGGTCACAGGTTCAGTCCTCTGACTGTTTTCTGCGACCCTTATTTGACTTTGAATTTATTAGTTATGAATGATATCATATCAACAGAATAGCCTTGAGTCAGGCCTTAGGGGCAAAAGATGCAACAACAACTGAAGTCCTAAAAATAACAAACAATTTAAGAATCTCAAACAGCTTCATGTCTATAAATATTGGCTATCTTTAAAAACATAAGTGTTGTAACTGTAGCAAATAGATACGTGTATGAGAATCGATGCACAATCCAAAAAGGAAGATTTCAATGTATAAAATACGGCGTTCTTTTTTAGTTTCACTTACCAAGTTTGAGACACATGAGCTTCGTCTATTACAATGAGCTCGGTTGAATTCTGCAGTTTCGAAGTTTTCAGCCTTTGAATCCACTCTTTTCGAAGCCACATTTCAGCACTACCAAATACCAAGGCAAATTCGCCTTTAAGAATTTTGTCATCGGTGACTTTAAGGTCACCGATAGTAGCTGATGTAATTCCTAGCTCGTTCAATTCCTGCACTTGCTCGTCCGTTATTGCTTTTAGTGCACTAACAACTAGAACATGGCACTCGTTCTTCCCTGTCACCTGCTCGAAAATGCGTGGAAACAGCTGATAAATCAAGCTTTTACCGAAACCTGTCGGTAAAAGACCCAACACGTCTTTCTTCTGCATTAAGGCCTCGATACATTCTCGCTGTTCGTTCTTAAGATCATTTAAATGCGGGAATAACTCAAGAGCTTTCGAAATAGCTTTCTCCAGACTCAACGCCATCTTGGTTCTAACAGCTTGATTTCTCACATCTTGATCTCACATTTCGACAACATGCATCACGTGGTACAAATCAGCCAATAGAAATTTACGTTCGCCAGATGAACGTTTGGAAGAGACCGAACAATAGCGTGTCTACAGGCGTTATTTTTTCTTTTCCCTCTCCGTGCGTGTCTCGCGCTTCGCGCTCGCGCCCCAAAACCCACTTGAGCGCCCCCAATAACGCATGTTGTGCTGGCTAAGGAAATCAGTGTTTTGATTCAAGGATTTACCCATACTCAAGCAGATTGACGCTTCCAGGCTTCCTCAATGCACTCTCAGTGCTAAGCATGGATGAAATTTAAATGAAGGACGAGCGAAAATGCCGCAAGTACAAATGAAAGCATACACCAAAATGGCAGTCACTGATATTAGTCTGTATCAGTTCAAGGCAGTAAGCTCTGAATTAACAATATACGCATTATGTCGTGTTTTTGATGCTTTATTGTCAGATTAATAATTACAGATGAAGACTCTTTTGTAAACTTACTTCTCGAGCAAAATTAGCGGTCATTGAACGAAGCAGTATTTTGCAAGATTTTGTATGCATCGAGGACAGTTAATGAGCACTTTGAAGGCTATCAATATACTATACTAGTATACTCACGTATACTAGTATAATTTTGTATTCTGCTGTAGTTTGAAACTATTTTTGTGTTTCTTTGATGGAAATTCAAAAGAACATTGCTCGGGTCACATTTGCACTGTATTTGCACGCTAAGGTTGAGGTTCCTAATTTGCATAATTCGTAAATACCGTTATTTCAAAGAGTCCTAGTGGTCTTAAAACCAACTGGCCGCACAATGTTTTTCACGATATTAAAGATTAGTCTTTATTGTTCTATGGCTGCAAGGAAATTGCTGTACGACGATCCACTTTTGGTTTAGAGGAATTTTTGTGAACCCATTTTTCCTGTTTTATTACAAGCTGTGAAAGTGGATTGATAGAAGTTAATGTTTAACCACTTGGAACAAGAATATGGAAACTTTTATAACGTTGTAATAATAACTGGACTTGTACCTGTCAAAAACAGCAGAATTTAGCTCTGCATCAAATTTCAAGTGTTGTGAGAAGTTGCCAAAGTTAGGGAAATTTTACATTTTTGAGACTAAAAAATATCAAATTTGGTCCCCCAGGGGACCCCCCTGTAAATTGCTGAAGAAAACATTTTGAGACCAAACGAAATGTATTTTTATAGTTACTAGACAAAGTGTAATTCACATGCAAGATTTGAAGAAAATCTGTTTCATGACCAATTTTGGTTATGAGGATCTTAGGCGGACAGCCACTTAAAATATGTGACCTTGTTTTTGCAGTAATTTTGGAAAAAAATTATATTTGAATAATGCTACACACGTTTGTTTACAACTAGAAATCACTTATTCTGCGGCCTGAAGGTACAATGTATACCTGTCTAGCTTTTGTATTAGGCTCCACAAATATTGAGCTTAGAAAAGTTGGGTTTTTTGAGTCCGCCATTCAAGAATTATGTTCCAGTGAGTTTTCTCAAAGCTAGATTGCTCAATGTTGTGACATCACTTTCTCGCTTGAATTTTCAAGTAAAAGCTCATAATACCACTACCAAGTAATTTACACACAGAGTTAATTCTCTGATTCCTTGTTTGTATCACCAGTGCTAGGTGGCTCAACATTTATTTGTACCCTTCACATTCTCATTGCCACAAATTACCACCTTATTACCCACGATCTGCTCCCGTACGGCCTCGTGGCTCAAGCGGTAGAGCGACGGAAGATCTAGGTTCGAATCCCACCGAGGTCAAAGATTTTTTCTTTCGCTCGTGTGGTCCCTCATTTCCTTACTAGGGCTAACGCTCAGTACAGGGAATTTATGGGTGAACATGAGCACTATAATTTACACACAGAGTTAATTATCTGATTCCTTGCTCAAAAATACACTCTACTGAGTTTCTCGGATAGTGACTCGGAGAGCTTGACTGTGTTGATTGCCAATATGAAACCATCTACAATTTGTAGCCAGGCCGCAGGAACATGGGGGTTTGATGGCAGTCGAAAATTGTTAATAATTAGAACGCTAAAAACTTACTTTCCTTTTGCGTATGAAAGTACACTTTAAATAACTATTACTTTTATGGCAGTTACCCTTGATTATAAGGTACTGGTCATGCTCATGAAGCGAAAGGAAGGTAATGGCAGTGCTGATGAACATGTGGATGGTCTTTGCAAAAGGGGGTTGGACACAGAATGTTGTGTGTTCTGCAAAGTTATAAGGGTAGGTTATCATTGTACATGTGTAGTTACGATAGGATGAATGTCTACATTTATCACACGAAATATGCAAGTCATTTTATGTTGTCAATTGCTGTATATTTAAGTTTCAGTTTTTTTGCATTGAAAACATGTATAATTACGTAGACTGACAGACAACTAATCCACAACCTGCAACATTTCCAAAGTAGACAACAACAACAACAACAACAGCAAGCTTTATTTGCATGACTGTACTATAAATCGATTACAATATAACTATAATTTTAAGTATAAGTTTTTTTCAAGTATAAGTTTACTAAGCTTGTGCGGGCACAGGAGAAAATTAAGTATTATTAATAAATAGCTGTCAATTTTCTCAAATTTATTGAACCCTTTATTCTTGTAACAGTAACCATTAATATGTACTTATTATTATAGGGATGTGCATGTCCAGAGGTTCCACATGGGGAAGCCTGTGCTGAATACTTTTTAAAGAGCAAGGCAAATATCAGCAGGTAAGTGAATACTTCATAAACTACTGTAACTTGTTTTTTAGTGGTAAAAAGATTAAGGTTGATAATGTTTACGTTTATTTATGAAATTAAAATGTCACATAATTGACAATTATTCACCGAAGTGGAGGTGAATAGTACTTTGCTAATCACCTCCGTCAGTTAACCAATCAGAATGCACAGAAAGCACTATTCACTTGTGTGGTATATACTAACATTTGTGATATTGCTCTACTGTTTGTTATATTTTAGATGGAAGGGAGTAAGAGATGACTTGCTGTTTCTTCTTGAAGAGGACCTCTGCAATGTCAATTTATGTGCTCTGCATTGCGAGCTGAGAAGTACGGAACAGTTATTAAGTTCTTTGGGCATGGCCACATACGCCCCTCGTAATTTATAGTTTGTTGTTCTTTATACATGATTCACCGTTTTAATTCCTACGTAGCTACTGGCGCAAATAAAGGGCATACGACAGGAAATCAGGCTAAGGGAGTAGCAGGCTTTTTCGCGATTCCACAGTACCGAAGTCCTGATCCTCTTCTGACGTTGTTCCCACAGGCCATCATACTTGTACCACCCGGCCTAGCTGTGGTACCAGCGGTGATGGCAGGCACATTGCTGATTTAAAATGATTCCCATCGCCATAGGTTATATTACTTGGCCAAATAACTAGCTTGTAAACAGTTATTGACCCATTAGCTTTGATGGTGATATCGTCAGGAAGATGACATACTTCTGAAACTCGCCCATTTCTCGGACAGAATGTCAACGTTAAATGGCAAGGCAAGCGATGGATACCTCTAAATTTTCTCTTCAGATAAATTTCTGCTTTCTTCTAGCCAGATATTACATCTGGGGTTGCAGACTCTGCAACAGGATCCCTAAGCTAAAAATGTTTTGAAGACCTTCAGTCCCAATATAAAATCAAATTGTACAAACGAGTACCTACAAACAATCCTATAAACAAGAAATGGGACCCTTTGGTCCCACTTTTCAATGGTATTTGTTAGTTTTTAATTGGCAAATGTATATATGTTCCCAAATTACCAGCTCTAGAGACGGCTTTCTTGTAATTGTGTACTGCTCCAATCAATCAAACTAATGGTTTTTGTGACCAATTAACAGTTATGATCTTTGAGAATATTATATTTTATTTTTAATTTACTTTACGTTTATTTTAGTTTTATGTTTTTAGTTATTCTCTTTTTTTACATTTACTTTGTAACGTAACTAGTGTAATAAGTGTAATTGTAACTAGTGTCTACTACTGTTGTTAATTAGTTTTGGTATTGTATTGTTGCATTAAGAAAAGTATCGTATTGTAAGTAGCGTAAGTATCGTATTGTAAGTAGCGTAAGTATCGTATTGTAAGTAGCGTAAGTATCGTATTGTAAGTAGTGTAAGTATCGAATTGTAAGTAGTGTAAGTATCGTATTGTAAGTAGTGTAAGTATAATAATAATATGAAAAGAACTTAAAGTTTATTTGATAGGGAGAAAATTAAATAAATTCGTGTTAACTTCCTTATCGCTAATCATACGTATATGTCATCTGGTGAAATTATTCGGAAATCTTTGTACCTTTGGATCTTTCCCTCGCACGAAAAGTCAGTCTTAAAAATAACGACATTTTTTGTCTGCCATAAAAGACGTGATACATTATTGAAAAAATCATTTTGCTCGATATTTCTGTGCATTCGCTATTAAGATTTAAAAGTTAACGCTACAAAGTCACAATGCTTTTATTAACACTATTCAGACCGGGGAGGGTGCCTGCGCTGACTTAGAATCATTTAGCCAATTGCTACAAAATTTCGCGACCTTTTCTGAAATTTATCTGGAAACATTTCGATGTGAAAAGTTTATGTTCATATTCATTTCACGTTTCCAATGCAACCATATTTTCACAATTATGTTTACCTAAATTTAGAATTTTCTGCTTAAATATACGTTTAGCATTTTTCTTTTGATTTTGAATAATTTTGACTAATTTGTGGTACTTTTCTAAAATGATGGAAATCCAAGAAAGCGAATCTAAGATGGCGGCTATTGGAAATGTTGACACAATTCCCATGTTAAATGACGTCATCACGTCACGTGGCCTAAAACATTTGTTTACACATTCGTTAAAAGTACAACATAACTTTTGAAAATATACATGACACTACATCCCGAAACTAACCTATCATAAGACGCATGCATACAAACAAATACCAGGCAACCTGATTGGGGACTTATTCACCAAAAGAACAAAACCACAACAGTGTAAGGAGAGAACTCTTTGCATAATTATTTGTAAAATTAAATCATGCAACAGGTCTTTTAGACATAAAGCAGTAAACTTGCAATACGCAGGGATTCAATTGGTTTGGATCGCTTTGACTACTGACCTTTTGACGTCTGAAGGTGAACAACATGCTATGAACAAAGTAATGAACAACCAAACTGTGGAAGTTTTTAATGGTAAGTATCACTAGGATTCAGGTTTCTTTCATATTTCTTGAAAAAATAATGTATTCATACACTAACTGTTCTTAAACGATTCAATTGTTTTATACTTACAATGACCAAAGAGATGTAAGACCGGCAAAGGTACCATTAGGTATGGAGGTTATAAGGTTGTTGTCAAGATATCTGGAGAAAGAAAGAAGCAATCTTCAAAAAATGCACACGGAAAAACGTTAGTAATCATTCACTCTGTTCTTTTTCATGCACGCATGTAGCCTTTAACCATGCTAAAGAGAAGAATCTAAAGATTTGTTTTGGGAGTTTGTATTATGGTTTATGAAATAGACTGTCGAGAGACAAAGCTATATTGACGATCGAGATGGTAAAAAAAACTATTAAGAGCTAATATCTGTAAATATCGAGAATGCCGCGTCAGTCGTGAAATTTCGAATTTCTTCATATTTGCCAAAATAACCTCTATAGTAAGTTATTTTCGAAAATACTACTCCAAGGTTGAGAAGCGCTTTAGCTTTAACGAAATCGAGGAAAGTCTAAAAAAACGCTATTTTGGCGTTAAATCCATGCCGAAAAGTGGGCGAAATGATGCATTTTCTTCTCTCTTGTGCAGACAAAAGCGATGAAATCTATCAATGTACTTTGGCTGATTTATAACACTTCTCTAGATCTTTCCAAAACACCTAACAAATTTGGGAAATATGCTATTATAATAATATTTTTTTTCGCCTTTACGAATTCCCAACTTGTACCGCTTGAGCGAGAGGTCGAATTTAGACAAACTTTTACACCAGCGAAAGCCCACTGGTTCATTGATTTTGAAGTTCAAACTGACATGACCTTAACCACAACCTTTACAACGATAAAAGTGTCCCGTTGAGAGAAAGAAACGTGAAGTGTATTTTGACACAAACTTATTTTCAGCGTGAGCTACAGCAAGAGCGCACTTCTGAATATTAAGGTGTGAATTCTATCCAGTTTCCATGCGACCGCACCGAATATTTTTGAGCGGCCTTTTAACTAACTTTCCTTTATTGAATTAGTATGAATCTTACACAAAATATTGTACTTAGTTTGATGCTTTTAAGAATGTAACAATTTTGTAAATCGCATTTAAAATTGCGGAGATAAACGAGAAACATTTAAATTACTTGAGTCTAAATTCCGAGCGATTGCGATGGCATCTAGAAAAATCAAAACTATTACGATAAACTATGGCATATGACAAACAAAATACTTAAAACCTAGAAACTTTTGTCAAGCCGATTTTGAGTAAATCAGAAAAACATTTCGAACTTGTGATTTTGCATGCGTATGAGGACATCCATAAGTTCCTCAATTAAGCTTATAAAAGTTTAATTTCTCAATCTCAAATTTACATCAAACTGTGTGTTTAGCCCATTGACTCCTGAGAATTTTTACGTTTTTGAGAGATTTTCTGCATACACACACCCCATAGAATTTCGTGACTCCATATTTGGGGTTACCATTGAAAGTACTGCTGTTCTAAAACACTGAAGGCTCGAGTTTACTGCAAACGTCATTGTGACGTTGTCATTTTGCTTCGTTGAATTGCAATAAAGGCTCCAATATGATGTATCTGCGATTTTTGGTAAGTTCACAGCCATTTTTCATCTTTAGTAGCTGCCTGATGAGCATCATTAAGCTTGAAGGTAGTTCAGAGTCCACTTTCTCAATGAAGCGAGTTAGGTGTTGTACTTCGTTTACGAATTTGGCTCGTTGCTCGTTGAACTGGAAAAATGGCCGCCTCGAAACGAAGTAGCCTTGGGACTCAACTCTGGATGAATTTCTCGACCTACCACGGCATATTTTGGAAGTTGCGACCACTGAAGAGCACAACAAGCGCGAAATTTCGGTGGTACGTCGGTGTGGCTGTGGACTTAGTATAAATTAGAAATGTGTTAGGAAAAAGACGACCGCTGTCACAAATTGTGGCCATTTCCCAGCATGCAGTGCGGTGGTGATGTTGAAAATCGAGGCAAGGTCAGTATGCACTAGAACGAGAGGCTGTAGCTCGGCCCGAGCAACGAATAAGAGCAAAAACATTCACAGCTTAGCTAGGCCAAGGACTGAATTTTGCTGTGAATGTTGACTTTTGGGTTTGCCACGATGATTTGAATAAAAAAACCAAAGTCAAAAACGTGATTTTTGTTGCTTTTCTATGACGTTAGAAACGGTCATTTTGGTAATTGTCCAAATTCAAACGCTGATATTCTGCAAAAAACGCTGACTTTTTGTGTTTATTGGGTATTTCACTTTGAGGGACTTTCTAGTCAATGCTCACAACTGCTAGTTAAGGCAATGTTCGCACGATTGAGAAAGTTGCAATTTTTTTTAACGCAGTGGAGTCTAGTAGAGGCGGTTTCGGGTGGTTCAGGTGTCAATGGGTTAATCAAAAAATCTATTTGTCTTACAGTTGATAGTTTTGGCTCTTAAACCAGTCAAACAAAAACCCTTAAGACTAGCAACATGTCATCACTATTTTATTTGAAAACAGGCATGTGCATCAAGATTTGAAGGGGGGGGGGGGGGTACTAGTTGCTGGCCAATATTTAGTACAAAGCTGAAAGTTGCATGAAAGCCAACTTCAACAAGGAGTGGTGATTTTCACAACTAGATAACAGAGGTGGAGTTAGAACAGCTAGTGACAGTTAGTAGTCGAGGGTCAGTTCATCTAGGGTGATCAACTTTTATACTAATGCCTATCACGTGACCTGGTCAACCCTAAACCTGGGACCTAACCCTCAGTTAGGCCTGGCCCTGAGCTAAGTTACCCCCTACCCTAGAAATTGTTCTAACCCTAGAATAATAACACTAACCCTTGATTTGAACTATCCCTAACCCTAGCTTTCGTCGGGAGATGTCAAAAGCCCTGGTCACGTGACCTCCATTTTTCTTGATTAAGTAATCTTCCACATAAGAACGATAGCAAACTTCATTGTTCTGCGGTATTGGCTCTTTCCCACATAGAATATCTTTGATTTCAAGAATAGAGGAGGAGCTGATGGTTAATATTTATATTTCATTACAAAAATAAAGAAAATCCATTTGCGTCAAATAAATTTTAGGAAATGTTCGTGCTTAACCAATCAGAATAGTAGAAGACAATAGCTAATAATTTTGCTTCTTTTATGAAGTTCCCCAAATACAATATCTTTTAAAAATTGTATGTTGTGCGATTGGGTCTCAAATTACTTGAAACCTTAAAAAAATTAGACAAAATGTACCTTGAACCTTAACTTTTTAGCGGTTTTTTAGTCTAGGCCAATGAGATCACTAGTTGTAACAATAAAAAAACTTGACATTCCATCGTGCTTGACATTCCATTGCCGTTCAGCGCTATCCTTCTTACGCGGATCATTACTTAATCAAAAAATCTATTTTTCTTACAGTTGATAGTTTTGGCTCTTAAACCAGTCAAACAAAAAACCCTTAAGACTAGCAACATGTCATCACTATTTTATTTGAATACAGGCATATGCATCAAGATCTGGGAGAGGGGAGGGTACTAGTTGCTGGCCAATATTTAGTACAAAGGTGAAAGTTGCATGAAAGCCAACTTCAAGGAGTGGTGATTTTCAAAACTAGACAAGAGAGGTGGAGTTAGAACAGCTAGTGACAGTTAGTAGTCAAGGGTCAGTTCATCTAGGGTGATCAAGTTTGGTACTATTGCCTATCACGTGACCTGGCCAACCCTAAACCTGGGACCTAACCCTCAGTTAGGCCTGGCCCTGAGCTAAGTTACCCCCTACCCTAGAAATTGTTCAAACCCTAGGATCTTAACACTAACCCAGGATTTGAACTACCCTAACCCTAGCTGTCGCCGGGGGATGTCAAAAGCCCTGGTCACGTGACCTCCATTTTTCTTGATTAACCCATTGACTCCTGAGAATGTTTACGTTGTGAGTGATTTTCTGCATACACACGCCCCATAGGATTTCATAACTCCATATTTGGGGTTACCATTGAAAGTGCTGCTGTTCTAAAACACTGAAGGCTCGAGTTTACCGGAAACGTCATTGTGACGTTGTCATTTTGCTTCGTTTAATTGCAATAAAGGCTCCAATATGATGTATCTGCGAATTTTGGTAAGTTCACAGCCATTTTTCATCTTTAGTAGCTGCCTGATTTTTTTTTACATGAATGAGGTCGGTAAAAGCCGTTAGGTTATCACACCAACCATAAAAAATAAAGAAATAAATGAATAAAAATAAGTAAATGAATAAAATACAGATATATCAATATATAAAATAATTGTATAAAAATTAAATAAAAAAGACTATATAAACTATATATAACTATTGTTTAAGAAAAGCTGCTAACCTATATTTAAAAGTTTCTAAGGAAGATGATGAAACAATGGCCTCAGGGAGGCAGTTCCAGTCCGCTATAGTTTTTGGAAAAAATGAAAATTTAAAAAACTCTTTATTTGCATATGGCACCCGAAATTTAAATTGATGGCTTCCCCTCGTGCGACTCTCGGAGTGTTGAGTTAATGAGCATCATTAAGCTTGAAGGTAGTTCAGAGTCTACTTTCTCAATGAAGCGAGTTAGGTGTTGTAAATCAACTAAACTGCAGATACCGTGAACGATCCATTGCGTCACATTGGATCAAATACAAACAGTGATAAGCAACAGACCACTGCAAGCACCGATCAAACAATGTGAAAAGGCATTCTCTCGAAATGGCACTACGGTCGACCAAACCTGACATGATCAGCGCTCAAAACTAGAAAGCAGACACAGACAGCTGTTTCGGGCTTATTATGCCCTCGTCAGTGTGCCATAGCTAGAACATAATGAGACTCGGAACCACTGCATCTATCTCATATATGTCGGTAATCATTCTAGAAAGAGCTGTGATAGGGAAAATTGCGCAACGGTCACGCCACAAACAATTGTGGCACATGGCCAAAGAGCAACTCAGCCTAACAACCGATACATGGCTCGTTGCTCGTTGAACTGGAAAAATGGCCGCCCGGAAACGAAGTAGCCTTGGGACTCAACTCTGGATGAATTTCTCGACCTACCACGGCATATTTTGGAAGTTGCGACCACTAAAGAACACAACAAGCGCGAAATTTCGGTGGTAGGTCGGAGTGGCTGTGGACTCAGTATAAATATAAAATGTCTGGGGAAAGAGACGAACGCTGTCAAAAATTGTGGTCATTTGCCAGCATACAATGCGGTGGTGATGTTGAAAATCGATGCAAGGTCAGTATGCACTAAAACGAGAGGCTGTAGCTCGGCCCGAGCAACGAATAAGAGCATACAAATTCACTGCTAAGCTAGGACAAGGACAGAATTTTGCTGTGAATGTTGTCTTTTGGGTTTGTCACGATGATTTGAATAAAGAAACTAAAGGCAAAAACGCGATTTTTGTTGTTTTTGTATGACGTTAAAAACGGTCATTTTGGTAATTGTCCAAATTCAAACACTGATATTCTGCAAAAATCGCTTTCTTTTTTGTGTTTATTGGGTATCTCAATTTGAGGGACTTTCTAGTCAATGCTCACAACTGCTAGTTAAGGCAATGTTCGCACGATTGAGAAAGTTGCAATTTTTTAAAGCAGTGGAGTCTTGTAAGGACGGTTTCGGGCGGTTCAGGTGTCAATGAGTTAGTGTATGAGATGAAACTATGAAAGTTTGAAAGCGTTTCTCGCTTTGTAGTTTTAGCGCTTTTCTACATATTTCAAAAACCGCGGGATAGATTTTTTCAACTTTTATGGTCGTTTCTTTATAATATGATGAAAAACATTGTCGAGAAGTTTCATCTTGATTGAAACATTGTAACATGGTCAAATAAAATAATAAAGTTCACCTGAAACGCGATTGAGACTTTGTGGTTTGATTGCACGGCTGAAGGCGCACAAAGACGCTTTAATGAATTCAAGTGAAGTGTAACGCATTTCTGCGCGACCATCATGTCTTGCGGAGTAATGTTAGGGGCTATGTTACACGTTATTTTTATCTTCCTCACGAATTTAAGTAGGACGTTTATTTGAAAGCAGGTTTTTTTTGCTCGCATTTAACGTGCACTGGACACTCTCGGCATATTGAATTGTAGGGAAAAGAAACAACGCGATTTGCATAATTCTCAACACACAGAAATTTCAAGTTCGAAATGTTTTTTATGATTTTCTGAAATCGGCTGGACAAAAGTTTCAAGTTTTTAGATATTTTGTTTACCATATGCCATATATAGTTTATCGTAATAGTTTTGATTTTTCTAGATGCCATCGCCATCGCTCGGAATTTAGGCTCAAGTGATTTCAACGTTTCTCGTTTATCTCTGCAATTTTTAATGTGATTTAAAATATTGTTACACTCTTACAAACCTCAAACTATTTTGTCTTCTCTACCCCCGGGCGTACACGCAAACTTATACCCCTCCCTCCCCGCCCCCCACCACCGTGGTACAAGGGGGCACGGTGGTTGCAACCCCTTCCCTGGGTTTTTGCATGGTTATAATATGTTACACTGTGTTGCCCAGTTTCCGGCCAGTACCAGTTTTCGGCCAAAAAAAACTTACGTCGGTTATGTTCGTCGGAGTTTTAAATTTTTGTCCACCGAAGCGTTCCGAAAGAAAACCGAACGTTTTCGCTATACATTGGTGGTTTTGGCGCTCTTTTTGAGCAAGGAACGGCCGAGGAGGGACAGGTTTTGTCCAGGTGATTGAACGTTTATCGATTAATTTTGGTTCGTTTCACTGCACATCAAAACTACCGTAGATAAACAAATAGTTCGTTTCACGGGAAATATCTCAAAGAGCTTCATAATTTTTAGACAAATGTTAGATTAAAGATGAAAGTAATTAGGGAATCTATCATCATCAGCTAAAATACAGCTGTTTCTGAAATTTTAGCAGTCAAACTTTCAGCGAAGATTTCGACCAAGTGTGCCAGTTTCCGGCCACTAAAAGACACATTGCTCAAAACCTATTTCTTATTGAGTGAAAGAACCGAATTTTAAAATTTCCTGGTCGAGAAATTAAAGATACATGTTTAAGTGTAAGAAAGATTACGAATTGTTTAAGTAATCTGTCAACATACGCGGAAGACACGCTTCCGGGTCACCGAGGTCATACATATTTTGAATATTGAGTAAACGGTAGATGACAAAGCTTAATATTGAAACTTGCCTGATATTTATAACTAGGCGACCACTATTATCAAGGGGCTTACAAGTCGGTTTACGTCGAGAGGATTCAAGGAAAATTTACTTTAAGTCGGTGGCCGGAAACTGGGCTAGCTGGCCGGAAACTGGGCAACTTACTAGTTTTGCGAAAAATGGTATAATTTCTTTAATACTTGAGGAAAGCCGCCAACCATTGAACATTTTTAAGGTAAGTAAATGAACTGTCTTTGAAAGGAAATTGAGAAATTTTCCGTACAAAAACAAGAAGTTATAGCGATTACAAACTAAAGTGGCCGGAAACTGGGCAACATACTGTACTTCTAATAGATAGCCTGTGATGTGCTCTACAAGATATGGTACATATTTAACTATTATAGCGCGAAAGCGCGCGTGATTTCGCTTAATTTGTAGCCGATGAGGCCGTAGGCCGAGTCGGCTAAAATTAGGCGATATCACGCAAGCTTGAGCGCAATAATAGTTTTATAATTCAACGCATTGATAACAAAGCAAAGTTTGAAGAGGCCGGTCCGTCATTTTTGCATTATCTTGTCAAAATGAAGGGAAGGGCCTGAGGAGCAATGGCGGGGTAAGAAGTGTCCTTGAGCCGTCCGCCACATTTTCGTTATTTTCCCGGGTGGTAAATGGAAGAATTGTTGAAAAAGATCTTGGAACGGAAAAGAAGCGAGCGCTCCTCTTCAGAGGAGTCGAATTCTTCACCAGAAGCAAAAAAAGCGAGGAGTGATGACGTAAATTTTCCTGAAGAAGTCGAGGAGCACGAGGTTTTCAACATGTCTGAAGGCCTTTATAAAGCTTTGATGGAGATAAATCGAAAGCTGGAAAAGCTAAACGCTATTCAAGCAACAGTTAATGATGTCCAAACGTCCCTTCAAAAATTGGAAGGAAGAATACAGCAGCTGGAGTGTTCACAAAGGAGAAAACGAATCTCACTTTAATCGATCTGTAGGAAAAAATATGATTTTGAAGCTAAACTTAAAGAGGTAGAAGACAAGACCTCTATTTGGAAGCCTACTCGAGGCGGGAAAACATAATATTTGAAAATATCGTACAATAAACGGACAAAGAAGACACTGAATTAGTTGTTCGCACCTTCCTCGAAACGGAATTAGGATACAAAGATGCAAATACTGTTGAAATACAGAGGGTTCACCGCTTTGGAAAGAAGAAGAAAGAAAAGCCCAGGCAAATTATCGCAAGATTCCTTTGTTATGAGAACTGTGAATAAATTCTAGCTCTAGGCTCCCGTTTGCGAGAAAGCAATTTTAAAATGTATCAAGATCTACCCTACGAAATAGTAGCTAGAAGAAGAAAGCAAATGGACACTTTTAACGAAGCTAGGAAAAAACAACATTCCTGCATCTTTTAGTCGGGCACAACCGGATAAGCTCTTGATAAAAGGTAAATTTTGGCCAGTTGGTAAGCCTCTCGAGATACCAGAATAGGTGAGATTGTTTCTTCTTCATGATATTGCTCTTTCGGTAATCACGATCATGTCAGTTTTCGTTTGACCACCTTTACCACTCGTTATCATCAATTGCTAGATAATTTTTAGGCGATCGGAATAGGGATTCGTAACAGATGGCGCTTTGTTTTTTTCTTACTCGTCTGTACGATTCAAGGTAAAAGTCCTAGCTTCCCTTTCATGTCCCTTTACGGAGAGGTTTCGTATTTAGTTGTGTTTATTTGTGCATGTTTTGTTTGGTTTCTATGTTTTAGTAGTTTAATTATTTGTTTCAGAAGTAAACGCCTAGCAAAAGTTCTTATCATACTGTCCAGCGATTTTGGAGCTTTGACACCAGGTGATGCTGGGTTTTCTCTGCAAAGCTACCCAAGAGAATATCTATGGCTTTGACAATAGCATCACTAAATGTCAGGGGATTAAGAGACAATACTATCGAGACTTCTTTTCATGGTCAAGGGGTTTACTCAAAACATGGGAGGCCATGTATGAGTAATGTGTCAGTCAATTCCCAAGTTAATCTTCCCTAGCCCCCTTTTGGAACAAACCCCATACTTTTCTGAAAAACATTTGTTACATTCGATTCCCCACCTAATTTATTATAGACATGCCCTAGGTGGGACCACACAAAGCAACAGCACTTCATTGACATGTGCCAAATACATTGCCAAATCAAATGAATCAGATGCCATGCAGTGAGGGGGGTGAGTAGGTTGGACTGAACGAGGCATGAGACTCAGTTTAGAAAATGAGCTATAAATGAAATGCTTACTATTTTCAGTAAACCATCTGGGAATGTGTTAATCCTTTCTAGGTTAATAGCTTAATCAATTCTAGGATCAAATCTACATGAAGTTTGAACTGTCGATTCTAATTGGTATCGCACATCGCAGCAGTGCCTCAAAGACTACACCAAACCTATCATTCACCCAGATTTTCTGCTGACTAATTGGTGAGCATTGCCTACTGAGACAAGTTGTTTTGTAGCTTGGTTGTATCATAATTCACAAACTTTGAGCTGTGCTCATTTTTTTTTTTTGTTGTTGTCATTATTTTGTGGACAAATATTGTACTGCAATGGTAAAACAATTAAAACAAGAAAACTGTGAAAATGTAGTTTTCAAATTATTTAAATATTTTTGCAGATAACCATTAAAGAATAAAATTTTTACTGTCTTTGTGACCGATTACATGTGTTTTCAAGGATGTACTCCAGGGTTCTCATTAAGTGCCGGCAACCCGCTAAAAAACCGGCTACTTCGAATTTTGAGCCACCTACTTTTCAGTGAAAAGTCTTAATATGTGTTAAACAAACCTGAATGCAGCCGCCTACTATTACATCTCAACCCTCTACTCTAAAACTTAGTGAGAACCCTGTGTACTCTAAGAGTTAACTTAGGGAGCCCAGAGCGAGTCCAATCACATAATTTAGGGTGCCAGCTAAGCTGTATGAAAAACTAAGTTGTTCTAGTCGCCCAAAAGTTAGTCCTCTGTAACACTCCGAATACTGCCAGAGTCCTAGAATATTACAATATTTCAATAATTAAGTGAACAGAATTGCATGTGAGTAGTAGTTCAAAGGTTTGCTTAAACCCCTTTCCATTAAAATATATAGTATAACACTGCTTGTGGGGTTCATTTTCTCATTGTTTGGAAATCCTGATGAAACATTTTTCCTCACTTAGATAAAATCTATAATTTCTTAAAGAGTCTGACCCACCCAGTTTGCATTGCGCGCTTCTATTATTGTTATGATACGGCTCTATTCCATATTTGGGCAAGCATATCACCTCTTGCACGAGTGAATTTCTCATCTACAATGCAGTATGGACTTTCAGGGGCCCTGAAAATGGCGGATGAACCAACATAGGCGTGCAATGCAAACTGGGTGGATCAGATTCTTTAAAAAATTCAATTCACTTTTTGCCCTTAGAAGTGGCATAAAGTATTTCAATGGGATTCACTCATGAAAAGCAGACTAATTATTTACAAATACATATTTACAAGCACATGATCACAGTCATCCTCACTCAAGAGGAACTCCTCTTCCATGTCTGAAGAGTCACTGGCAGAGTCAAAGTAGTCAGCAAAAATTACATCTTCTAAGCTATTTACATTAGCTGTTTCAAAATTAGCTGATGCAAAGTCCAACTCCGGGATTAAGGGTTGACAGAACAATACATCAGAAGCAATGTCAAAATCTTCAAAGAGTTCCCTAAATATTTCAATAATGTCCATTGCAAGCTGAATTGATGTAACATGATGATTTTCAACTAAATATTCAATGTCAAAAATATGACTGGCATCAGCCACTATTCCTTTGATGACATCATCTGAAAATCCATGTGCAAGTACTCTGTTGCCAAGTAAAGGAAAGATATTATTGAGAGTTTCTTGAATTTCCAACAATACAGATTTAAGATCAGCCGTGTCTTCATAGTGATGCTCCTTTCTTGATTAATAACGACCTCCGGAGAAACAGTTGTTTCATACACGGGGACATCCACTTTGCAACCTTCGCTGTCGCACTTGCATGTTTTATGGCAGTTGTGACAGCAATCATGTCCAACTTCAAGGGGTTTAACACTGTCAACAAATCCCTTAAATAGGGCCACACGAAGGCATGTTTCCACTTTGATACATGACTTAATTTCCTTGTCACAATTTCTCAATTGTTGGCCGTGATAAAATAATATATACATAGGCTTAGCCTAACAGCGGAGCTCACTGAACAGAAACGATAATGATAAGCTTAACTTAGGTGAAAGGTCGGAAGCACAAGAAAAATTAGAATTAAGATTGACGACCAGACTATTTTTCAATTTTAGCAATTCTCAAAAACAGTAAGCGTATAACGCGACCGTCTGCACAGTACATTTAGACTGCACAAATTACACAATACACATCTGTTGCGTCTGGAAAATTACCCGAAAAACTGATTTGGAAATGATGAGTTGCCAGTAGCTCAATTATGAGTCACAAGCTTCACAAATATTCGGATGACACCACAAAGCAGAAAATTTCTGTTCGGTCATTCGAAAGAAATAAATTTGCAACTGTGTTGTGATGTCATTCCTTATGTCCCTTACAGTGGCCCGAGAGTTCTCGGTGCCATTGTGAAAAGTTGTCTTATTATTTCGAAAAACCCATATACCTTAAGTATGGTCTTAATGAAAAAACGCGCTCGCATGTCATTCCCATCGTAAGCAGAAGTCCATAGGTAAAAGAAAATAGTATTAACATTAACTAAAAATCTAGTATTGAGTAGTGCCGATAGGGTGGGAGTGAAAACACCCCACACCCTTCAACAGGTTCAAATTTTAATCTAGCTTGGAAAGGCGCGGTAACCAGTTGTCCGGTTTCAAATTTGCATTACCGTTGCTAGACCAGACACCCAAGATTCGCATTCTTGACACCAACGTCAGGCCATAAGGATTGTCCGGATATGAGCACCAAGCTCCTAACCTCATGGCGTTTAATTTAATCCCTGTACCTGTCTCGTATTTGTGAAGTGAGGTAAACAATTTGTCTAAAGAAAAAAATGTACTTCACAAAACATGTGGAGTCATCCGCATATTGGCGAATTTTAAAACGCTTTCCTCAGGCTTCTGGAAGGAGAAAACCTTCAATAGTATCATCCTTTCTTACACTGGTAGCCAAAACATCTGCGCATAAAATGGACAAAAGTGGAGACTGGGGATCTCCCTGCCTCACCCCCGACTTGAGTGGAATTTCTTTCGTCAAAAAACGATTAGCTATAATTTTTATATTTGCTTGACAGTGAGTGTCACGCAAGAGAAATAAATAAATTCTCAAAAATCGTCCTACTTGGGACGGAACAAGTTTGATCTTCTTGAATAATCGAAAGTAACACTTTTGAAAGTCATTTTGTAAGAGCTTTTGAACAAATTTTGTAATCAACATCGAGTAGCGAAATGGCGGGGTCACCAATTTTTTAGGTTTTTCCTATCATCTTTCTTATAAAGTAACCTAGTCACGCCTCCTTGCATTGAATCACTGAAAGAATTGTTTTCCAAACTATTAATAAGGTCAAAAAGATTCCAGAATTTAGCGTAAAATTCTTGAGGTAATCCGTCTGAACCGGGGGGTTTCCCTGCAGAAAGTCCACGCATTGCGTAGGTAATTTTAGCCAAAGATAAAACTGATTCTTCGCAGGGTAAAATTTCGCTCTAATCTGTTTTCAAGTTTGTTCAAAAATTCGGTTTGGACTGATAAATTAACAGGTTCTTGCGAGTACAAATTACGGTAAAAATCGAATGAGCCGGAGTTTTGTTAAAAGACTTTAACACCGCCGGAGTTATAAATAGAATGAACAGTATTTTTCTGAGCCGTGTTGCTTCGAGCGTAAAAAAAGAATTTGCTAGGTTTTTCACCTTCTTCAAGCCATTTGACTCTGCTACGAATTTGGTTTCCTCTCATTTGGGATAAATTAATGGCTCGAATTTCTCTTTCGAGCGTTTCTATGGTGGTTTTTGCTAAGTTATCTCCTTAAATAAGAGCCCGTTTTGCTTCGATCAAAGAAATTATAGTCGCGTGGCCGCGATTAAATATGCGTTGTTTACTTCGACCAAAATCTATAACAACTAATGTTATAGATTCTTTAAGAAAATCCCACCAAGCTTGAATGGAATTAAATCCTTTCCGGTACAATACATGTTTCTTAATAATTTCTGAGATCATATCGTAAATATTAAATTCTAAATTTAGCCTCCAAAGTCCTGGTCCACGGGAAAATGCATTATGCAAATTGCGGATAAATCAACAGAATCATGATCGGAAAAAACACAAGGCAAAATTTCACATTTTAGAAAGGAATCATACAAGTCCTGAGCAATAAAAAAATTATCCAAACGTGTACCGATAGTTTTATCCGCGTTAAACCATGTGCTTTGTATTTCTCAGTCGGCCGTTTTTTTTTTGCGCCAGATATCAATAAACGATGAACACTTGTGCAGAACTTTCAACTCCGTGGAAATTGTAAGATTTCCTCCAAACTTATCAGAAACATTTTCAATGCAGTTAAAATCGCCAGCAATAATTTTAAAAGAGTTCTGAAAAAATATTCATGAATTGTATCATAAAAGAATTTACCTTCACTTGGATTCGTGGGTGCATAAGTATTAACCAAATTAATTTTGGTGTCGTCGAGTTCACGTTAAAACACTAACAATTCTACCAGAAGAATCTTTTTTTCCATTGTAAACATTTGAAATCAGTAGTGTAGAAGAGGGTGATCCCGCCCCGGCTCCAAAGGCCCGCGAAAACGCTTATTTTAACAACTCCCGAACGCCCATGTTAGCAGCCCCCAGGGCGAATTGCAATGAGCCCTGGGGGCTGCTAACATGGGCGTTCGGGAGTTGTCAAAATAAGCGTTTTCGCGGGCCTTTGGAGCCGGGGCGGGATGCACCCTCTTCTACACTACTCGGTGCTGCCCAATTGAAGAAATGTAAATCCCTTTGTATATACACCCCCATGGATGCACCACTTCAGTTCATTAAGAAACAACAGGGTTGGCGTGGTTGGCTTCACAGCTATAAAATGACTGTTCCTGCTGATTACCCAATTCATGATCTAGATTTATTTTATCAAGAGAACAAACCTGCTATAGTTCGAACCATAGTTAGAGAGATTACAGACCTTGGCCCCATCAAAGTGAATTTTACATTTTTAGTTCACTTTTCAAAGGAAGGAGCTGATGGGACACAAAGAATGACCCACTATTTTAGTCAAGTAAGCCCTCTTATAATAACACACTTTTATCAAGCAGCAGTCAATGGACAACTGCAGGCTGTTATCAACTCAAGCAAGGAAGAAGTAGCCAGATGGGTAAACATGGGTTCAGGCTGGGTTATCGAAAGAGTTGAGTACGTCTTTCTTGATTTCTCAAGATATCAAGCCATAAGAGGCGGCTATCATATCCATCTTCCTCCAAAGCTCAAAGCAAAACAGGCCATAATAAACATCAAAAACACAGATAATCAATGCTTTCGATGGGCTTTGCGAGCTGCGCTCTTCCCCACTCGAGATACGAAGCATTCAGACAGGCCAACCAAGTATCCGACAGAGGATGGCTTAAACTTCACTAACATCTCTTTCCCTACACCCTTGCATCAAATCTCTGAAGTAGAAAAACTCAATAACCTCGCAATAAACGTCTTTGGCTGGCATAACGGTAACACAACAGTCCTTAGAATCAGTGAAGTACAAGATCCTGATATAAGGCGAATCAACCTAATGCTGATAACCAATGAAAATAACACACACTACTGCTACATAAAAAGCCTAAGTAGGCTTCTTCATAGCAACTATGAGGCAGGCCGAAAGATTCATTTCTGCGAAAGATGCCTTCAAGGGTTTTCATCGCAAGATGTTCTCGACAAACATCTGTCTGACTGCAGAGGTATCAAAGGCAGGCCGGTTCGAACTGAAATGCCCAAAGATGGCAAAAACATCCTGCGTTTCGAGAACTACCAGAACCAGATGAAAGTGCCTTACGTTATCTACGCTGACTTCGAAAGTCTCGTTACAAAAATCGACACGTGCAAGCCAGACCCAAAAGAAAGCAGCACAACCAAAACATCAGTACATACACCATGCGGGTTCTGTATGATGGCTGTTCGCTCTGATGGCAAAACAAAAGGCCCATACTTATACAGAGGTGAGGACGCGGTGAAGCAGTTTCTCTACCACATACAACTGTTAGAGAGGGAGATAAGAGACGAACTTCATCACAAGAAGCCCGTAACAATGACACGAGCAGACTGGGAAGACTTCAACAATGAAAACTTCTGCAGCATTTGTGATCATTGTCTCTACAAAGAGAACTTCAAGGACTCTATCGAAGTCTACGATCCGAACACGGGAGCGTACGTGGGCCTTGTTCATCGCAAAACTAACAAATGCTACACCAATGCATTTAAAACCTACATCCAAAACGAAGAAACAGGGCGTTTGGAGGCGTCACCCTTCATAGGCCCAAGAAACAAAAGGCAACAAAAAACAAAGCCCATCTTTGAGCAAGTTGATTGCCTCTTCTGCGGTGAGTCTCTTGTACGAGATTACATGAGAGACGCTGTTTTAGATCACTGCCACATAACAGGCAAGTATCGAGGTGCTGCTCACAAAGCTTGCAATCTGAATCACTTCAGAATCAACCCTGAACAAGTGAAAATCCCTGTTATCTTTCACAACTTGAAGGGCTACGATGCACATCATATCATGAGCGGCATAGCTGAAGTACAATCTGATCTGAAGTGCATCCCAAACAACATGGAGAAGTACATTTCTTTCTCTCTGGGCAACTTAAGGTTCATTGACAGCTTGCAGTTCATGGGCTCGAGCCTCGATAGCCTGGTTAAATCAAACGAACCAGAGTCCTTTACAATCATGGCAAACCATCAAAAGGACCCCAATAAACTCAAGCTCCTTCTGCAAAAAGGAAACTATCCATACGAGTACATGGACTCTTGGAGGCGGTTTGATGAGAAGTCACTCCCAGAGAAGAGCGCGTTCTATAGCGAGCTTAAAAAGGAAGGCATCTCAGATAAGGAATACACTCATGCGCAGAAAGTGTGGGAGACGTTCGAATGTAAAGACCTCGGCGAGTATCATGATCTTTACCTAGAGACAGATGTACTCCTCCTTGCAGATGTCTTCGAGAACTTCAGAAAAACATGCCTCAAGCACTACAAACTTGACCCTGCGCATTACTATACAGCACCGGGCCTCAGCTGGGATGCTCTTTTGAAATACACAGGAATCAACCTAGAACTGCTCACAGACATAAACATGCACCTCTTTGTCGAAAAGGGCATGCGTGGCGGCATTTCAATGGAGAGCAGGCGCTTCTGCAAAGCGAACAACCCTTTTCTTGATGACCACAACCCAGATCAAGAAACAAGCTACATCATGTACTTCGATGCAAACAATCTTTACGGTTGGGCAATGAGTCAACCACTACCTGTTGGCAACTTTCAATGGTGCAGAGTTCATCCAACACAAGACCAAATCATGAAGTGGTCCCCAAACAGAAAGATTGGCTACATCCTTGAGGTTGATCTAGAATACCCCGAGGAGTTGCACGATGAACACAATGCCTATCCTCTAGCACCAGAAAAGCACAGAGTCGCAAAGTCATGGATGTCTCCTTATCAAAGGGCATTGATAGAGGGACAGGCAGAGGATAAGACAGAGAAGTTGCTCCTAACCCTCAAGAACAAAGACAGATATGTTCTACACTACAGGAATCTTCAGCTTTACCTAGAGCTAGGCATGAAGTTGAAAAAGATTCATCGAATCCTCAAATTCGAGCAGAAGCCTTGGATGGAGCCTTACATAAGGCTGAACACAGAACTAAGAAAGCAAGCCACTTCTGAGTTCGAAAAGAACTTCTTCAAGCTGATGAACAACTCTGTCTTTGGCAAGACCATGGAGAACCTCAGAAAACGCATTGATATGAAGCTTGTTCGCGCGAATGAGACAGACAAGTTGAGAAAGCTTATCTCAAACCCACTGTTCGCCAGAGCAACAGTCTTTGGTGAAAATCTTGCAGGGATTCAAATGCACAAGGACAAAATCTTACTCATACGCCCAGTCTACACAGGTATGTGCATCCTTGATCTTTCTAAGACTCTGATGTACGACTTCTACTATAAGTACCTCAAGTATAAGTACGGCCCACGCGTAGACCTACTTTACACAGACACAGACAGTCTGCTTCTAGAGATCAAGACAGAGGATGTCTACAAGGACATGGAGAATCGCCTCGATGAGCTCTACGACACAAGTGACTATCCCAAGGACCACTTTCTTCACAGCCAGCTAAACAAGAAGGTCATTGGCAAGATGAAGGACGAGTGCGCTGGCGCCCCTATCTCTGAAGTGATCTGCCTGCGCTCAAAGATGTACTCAATCATGCTTGGCAGTCAGAAGAACATCAAGAAGGCGAAGGGCACCACAAAGGTTGTCACAGAGAAAGAGATCACACACCAGAACTACAAAGACGCCCTCTTCAGAAAGGAGGCCTTCAAACACGGGATGGACATGCTTCGAAGTGTGAATCACCAGATCTATGGCGTGCATCTAAACAAGACAACACTCTCGCCCTTTGATTCAAAGCGCTGGATAAAAGACGATGGCGTCCATACGCTTGCATATGGTCACAAAGACACCGGAGGCAACTGAGTGCCCGCCGGCACAACCATCAACTCCTCACGGACAAACCCGCGCTTGAGGCCGTCGTACAGATAATACACAACAGGCGTATCTGGCTTGGTGACAACCTTCTCGATGTTGTAGACTTTCAAGGACCAGATCGGATCTGTCGCCCGTCGACTACCGCCTTCTAGCTCACCGGGGTAATACAGATATCTCACACTAACCCTAGGTGGGAGCTTCTTTTCATTCACCCCAACAGGTCTAGCATATGGGGTAGCTGGCTTGGCTGAGGTAGCTTTCTCTTTGATTGCTTGAGCAGGCTTCTTGCCAGTCAATCTGGTTACTTCATTGTTCAAGGCAGAGACAACATCTGGCAATCTTTTAACCCAAGCAGTCGAACGGCCAGAGGGTAGATTCATCTCAACTGCGTACTGGTAACCAAACAATCGTTCAGCCAGGGTTCTGTTGAATCTTTCAACAATCCCTTGGTCTCTGTGGATATCAACGCGACCACGACGAATGGTTGTTTTATGGGCCCCAGTCTCTTTAGTCACAGCCCCCATAAACTCTGTTCCCGGATCGACTTGCAACAGTTGTGGCCATTTCAAAGGCCCACGCCTGTAAATACGTGTAAGTGCCTTCGAAACTTCATCAGACTCTTTCGAAGTCAAGGGCTCTGCTGCTTTGTAACGGCTTGCTACATCAACAACTGTCAAAGCATATTTGTAAATTTTCCTCCCATGAGGCAGTTTGTCGTGTGACAAAAAAAGTAGATCAGCTTGATGCACGGCATTAGGAGTCTGGACATCAAACTTGGGCCGAGGGATATGGCGTGGTGCAGGGAGATATACTTGCCAAAGGGCTTGTTTGACAAGCCATTTCTTTGCCGCCTCTTCAGAGACCTTGGCTGCTGCAGCTAGCTTTTTGACAGCAGCAAGGCCTTTCCAATAGCCTTTGGGGCCGTAATAGACCTTTGAGAGTTTAGCCTCCATATACATATATGTATTTATAAAAAGCGAAACGCTGCATAGCCAAGAGCAAGGGCGCCAGTGCCGATAAACAAGAGTTCGCCTTGTTTCTGCTGTGGGCCTGGTTTATAGAAGTCAGAGAACTCGGGCTCTTTGGGGAGTGTTTGAATTCGTTCCTCTGTAGGATGTGTTTGGTTGTAGAGCACTAGAGCTTGGTCAGTGTCTTGAAAGTTGTGTTTCGCTTGATCTTTGATCCGATCATTGCTGGCAATCCAGTCGAGGAGCTTTGTGCGGTCTTTCTGATATTTAGCGTAGGCCGCTTGATAGGCCTCTAACGCCTTGTCGTGTCTGATCTTCTCATCCAGAGCGGCTTTCCCACTGTCGCCGGAAAGATATTTTGCGAGATAGTTGCCTCCAGTGAAAGCAGCGGCATTCAAAATTGCCCCACCAACCATAATAGCGATTGAGGCCATCCCTGTATATACATATATGATTTACATTGAGGCAGGGAGGATCTTCTGGTCCTCGAGGTATTTCTTGAGAGCTATGCTCCCAGCCATGGCAGCAGTGAACTTCACGTAGTTCATGAGACTCGAGCTGGGGTCGGCCGTGAGATTTTCCTTGACGACCTTTTTGCCAACCCAGCCAATAGTTGCGACAAGACCAGTTATTGTGGCCGCATCAAGAACAGCTTTCACGAGCTTGTTGTCAGACATGGTGTATATTTATGGTTTTTATTTCTCGTCTTCACTCTCGTCTTCACAGAATTTTTTGTGAAACTCAAGTGCCTGCTGTCTCATCTTTTCATCGTGTGCAGCAAGTTTCCTTTGTCTTCGCTCCTCCCTATACTTAGCAAATGCCCTTTCTCTTTGCTCCTCCAGATACTTAGCAAGTTCACTTTCTCTTCGCTCCTCCACACGCTCAGCAAGTCCCTTATGTCTTTGCTCTTCCCTACACTCAGAAAGTCCCTTATGTCTTTGCTCTTCCTCTTCATAGCGTTTCTTACATGCATTGTTAATTGTGCTGAAGAGGGTGTAGGTACTGCAAGCCCAAAGATAACCGGCGATAGCCCAGCCAATAAAGTCCACAAAGTCGTTAGTCCGCATGGTATATATATATATTTTTTTTTTTACTCCATTTCTCGAATTCTTCTTCTCGGTGGTGGGGGAGCTTGAACTTCATTCACCACTACAGGGGCTGGGGTCGGGGCTTTGCGTCTAAGTGTATTCATAATGGCCTCGCGTTGGTAATATAGGCCCCAAGCGGATATAATTACCCCGACAACACCAAGAATGAGAAATGCTGAGTTGCTGCTAGCTTCTTCATTTGTCGTGTTTGGGGCAGGCTCGTTTGTTGCTTTAGCAGCTTGTGCTTGTGCTTGTGCTTGTGCTTGTTTTTTTGCCTCTCTTGCCAGGCGGTTGCGCTCAGCAAGCCTTTTGCCAGAAGCAACACGCCCAGGGTTTTTGGCTGGAGCAGTCTTTGGGGTATCAGAGGTAACGTGCGTTGCTGGTGCGACTGTTTCTTCAGGCACCGTCTCGAGTGGTTGAGCCATCATGTGTATATATATATGTAATTTTTATTTCAAACCTTCGTGGTTTCTGCCAGGTTCCTGTCAGGTTTCTGTCAGGTTCCTGCCAGGTTCCTGTCAGATTATGTGTCAAAAACTTCATCAAAACCCTCGAGTGGATAACCTTCACCGTCTCTGCTTGGGTGTACAGGTGGAGCAGGTTGATGGGGTAACTCTTCTGGCTCCTTTTTGAAGTCGATGTGTTTTGTAGTGATCAAAACAGCATTGGCCAAGGCCAAGAAGCGCCCACAACGCAGTGCAAGGTTTCCAGCAAGAGATGAAAGTTCCTGGTTAATCATGTAGTCATTTTTGAGTTCTTTCTGCAGGGCCTCCACATCGTCAATCTTAACAACCATGCCGGCGCCTTTGGTTGCGAACATTATAACGCTGTCAATCAGAGACTCGGTCGTCTTGTTACCGACATAGGCTTCATACCTTTTGTAGTACTTTTCAACCTCTTTATCCGTCAGGCGTTTCACCTGCTCGTGTGTGAGCTGGGCACCGATGGCCTCTTTTGATTTGCCGGTTGAAACAAGGACTGCCAGTTTCTCGCGTTGAGCCGGAGTGTCTGGACCTGTTAAGACTTCAGGAATCGCTGATGGTAAGGAGCTATCAGGGGTTGCCTCTAGCAGCTGCATGATTTCATTATCAAATGCGGCCATGTCTGGGTTTGTTGCCATTGCGTATGCGTGTATATAAGTGTTTTTTTATTTTTCAATTATTCTCTTGATGTCAGGCAAAAGACTTTCAACCTCACGTATAAGCCCCGTCATGGTGGCTGGGCACACAGTGACTTTCAAAGGATAGCGGTTAAGAAGCATGAGGCGCAGATCGTCCTCGCCAGCGGTTTTGATTATCTGTATTTGCATCTCCTCTGCATGACTCTGTAATTCACCCAGAAGCTGTGAAAAGACCGTGAGCTTGTGGATACTGGTTGAGGTGTTCATGGTTCAGCGTATATATATGTTATGTATTTATTTTTTTCACTTCAACCCCATAGGGATGTCGCAGAGAGAAGACTAGGTGAGAAAACTTGTGCCCCTTTAATTTTGCAATCAACTCTTTGTACTCCTCGTGTGAGAGCTCACCAGCATAGTCGTCGAAGATGGCCTTCGTTGTTTTGCTTGATGGGGTGTAAAAAAGCACAATCGCTGCAACGTTTTCCCTAAAGGGTTTCGCAATGCTGGTTAACTGTTGGGTTAGCACCCACACTGACAAGCCGCTGTGGCGAGCACTGAACCCTAGTTTCACAAGTTGACTCGTGCGGCCTTTCACATCCTTCGAAGCAGCACAGTCATCGAGCACAAAGAGTGTGTTTGTCCCGTCGAAGAAATAACTGGCTAAAGTTAACCACGCTTCAATCTCATGCTGCTGACAGTCTATCACGAAAATGCGTGGCTCCTTGTCCACGAAACCGTCGTAGGTCTTGTTGTGGACAAATGTTGGGCAGAAGAGAACAATATAGTCAAACTTGCCCCTGAAGGGGCCACGCAGCTGATTCAGAAGATATTGTGTTTTGCCAGAATTAGTCGGGCCGATAATTAGGGCATTGAATGGCAGCTTTCGTGGGTCCATTCTCTATATATTTTTATGTGTATATATTGTGTTTAGTACTGAACCGCCTGCAGCTGCTTGTCCATGATGTTCATCTGTGAGTCGCTGATCGTGTAGATGTGGCAGTGCACGTTTCCCGAGCCGGAGGTTGTCCTTTCAATCTCAAGATGTACGCCGTCCTTTGTGTTGACGAGGCGTTGACCGTTGCCATGTAGGGTTGTATCAGCCATTGATCTAAGGTCGATAAGGAGGCCGAACTTGTTGCCCGTGAGATATTTAGTCAGATTCATGTTTGGCCTGCCATCACCCTTAGCTTTTACGTTAAAAAGGCGACTGACTTCCCTCCACATGTCGGTCTCGTTGATGCCTTCGTTGTAAATCCTGTTGGGGGAGCCGTTTATGGTGACATTAACTTTGGTTATGTCTGGGTTGAAGTATTTTTCTGAGTCCCTGGCCCCTGCCGTGTAGGGTTCGATGAATAGCAGAAGGATGGCTTTCAGTGACCTGCGCTGCGGGTTCACCCTGAGATTCAGCCGTGCGTCTGAACCCTTCGAGAAGGGGACCACTTCCTCTCGCATGATATGGTCGTAGGCAAACTCCTTTCCGCTAGAGTATACACTTGTTGCCTCGTCAGCCAGCTGCTGACTTCGGATTGTCTCATACTCAAGCTGGATATTTGTCAACTTGTAGACAAGCTTGCTTGTATCCGAACCCCTGACAACTTGAGAAGCCTGGGCGAGCGTTATCTCGAATGTCAAATCGTTGTAGAGTGCCTGTGGGTACATGACGCCGTGGTCTGTTATAATCTGGTGGTCAAGGTTGATGCGATATTTGTTTTTGTAAATGGTCTCCAGCTTGTTTTCCACATCCACGCCAGAGGTCTTCTTGTCGCCGGCACTAGAGCGAATCTTGCTCAAGTCTACACTCTGGATGCCCTCGGGGAGCATGTTATCTCTCTTATCAACAGAGAGGAAAAGGTCCTCAAAGATTTTGTAAATATCGTACCCAACGGTGTCCTGGACAGTGGTTGCGGCAAACTTCACAACAAGCCTGTCAACTAGTGCTCTGGAGACATTTTGTACAAGATAGTTGTTTGCGTGGCCGCCAGCAAGGTCGATGTTAAAGAGCAAGGCAAGCGAGCCCGACACGATAACCTCATGTTCGTTGAGCTTGGGCACAGTAACGTACAGGGTCTCGCCGGGATTGGCTGAAGTGCGTTCAAAGGTGATGCGCTTTACGGTGCGCTCTGCTTTCATAGCACCAAGAATCTTCTCTGCGTTCGTTGGGAGGAGGTTGGGTTGCACGGCCATGGCCAGAGTATATATATAAATTTATATTTATATACATCATGGCAGAAGGCGGGTATGATCCAACTGGCGAGAACGAAAACACCGGGCTTGACTGGGATATAGACCACGATGGTGACGACGAAGAAGAAGAAGTTAACAGAACAACCCCCTTTCAACCGGGAGCTGCATCCACCCCATATCCTGGCGGTGAAGAGCAGATTGAAATGCATAGACTGCCTCGCGAACAGAGCGGTTTTGATTCTGGAGGCATCCCTCTGCTTGAAGGCGACTTCTTAGATGCAACGGAAAAAGCCTCTAGGATCGATGCAGCTATGGACTGGCTTAAAAGCCGCTTTCCGAAAATAAATCTCAGACTAATAGACCCTATTGGTTTCGGTAAAAAAACAGAAAATATAGGCAGAATTGTTACCTTTGGGCCAAGGGGTGGCGAGAAGCCCATTTTCAAACAAGATAGGTCTGGCCTTCTTAAATCATTTACAGACAAGTTCGAAAGGGCTCTTGGCCCAAGCGCTGAAGAGATCGTCTCTGAAGACAATACAACTATAAGAGAAGAAAGACAAAGGTTGAAGGAGGCAGAGAAACAACTAAAGGAGACTGAAACGGTTTTTGCAGAAAAACAACAAGCTTCAGAAAGAGTACAAAACCTCAGGGGAAGACTCGAAGAAACACAAGCTAGGCGTGAAGCTTTGGAACAGGATGGTGGTTCAAGACTTGAGAATGAAACCGAGATAAATAGACTGAAACAACTAGAAAAAAATCTTCAACGAGATCTTGAAAGCGAGAAAAAAGAATTAGGGGCCCTGCAAAAAATACAAAAACAACAAGACCAAAAGCAGGCAAAGGTTGACAAACTCAGAACACAACTTTCTGCGAAAGCAAAAGAAAGAAATGCTGTCGAAGCAAGACTGAACTCCACCAAGCCGCTGGATGAGTTAAACGAACAAGAGGCCGAGCTTGTACGACAAAACGAGGAAGACCGACGCGTGATAGAGGATGAGAACACTTCTCCCTCTGACAGAGAAGCCGCGGAAGCCCGAGTTGCTGAGCGAGAAGAAGAACTGGCAAGACTAAGAACACAGGTTCAAGAAAGAGAAGAAGCCTTGCCTTTGAGAGAAAGGGTCAAAAATATCTTCAAGAAATATGGCTGGACCCTTCAAGCAGTTGTTCTGGCTGCAGGTCTAGTCATAGGCGCTGTGACGATTGCTGCAATGAATGGCTTAAAGGCCGGCACCAAGGCTATTGGCAATGGGCTCAAAGCCCTAGGAAATAAGGTTGCCTCCATCTTGCCAGGCTTGATCGGTTCGATCGTGAGCTTTATCTTCAAAACAGCCGGCCAGGTTATATCCTTCCTTGGCGAGCACGCCTGGCTGCTGATCCTTGCCGTTGTGGGCTTCATGATTGAAAGGATCACCAAGCGCAGGAGATAATTATCTCATCCAGACAAACAAGCCTGCCAAAGCAAGCGCACCCACGCCAATGAGCGCCTTGTTTACATGATGCGGCTCGATCTTAGTCTCTTGCGTTGTGACTGGTTTTGGTGTTGGTGTGGGTACGGGGGCTGGTTTTGGGTCTTTTGGCCATATGCCCTGTGCCTGTGTGGCCTGTTTGTGAATCGGGTTCGATGGGTGACTGTTTGGTGGATTAATCTTTGTCGGCCCTCCGTCCATTGGGCGAAGGGAGGCTTTTTTTGTGGCAAGATTGACATCATTGTTAACACCAAGCTTCATCCCTTGCGTTGCCTGCATAAGATTGTTATTGTACCCCACCACGCTCTCTGTGTTGATAGCCATGCGTGACGGCATCAGCCAGCTCCCTGGGGCAACTACAAAGTTTAGCCACACTTTCGTTGCTTGGATGGCCTGCTGATAATGCTGTACGCTCTTAGATATGTCGTTCAGTCTTATAGCGTCCTCTAAGAGTGTGAGGAATACTCTCTGCGTTTCGAATGCTCGGCCTCCACTCCCAAGAATGCTGCTGCGAGTGTTTGCTTGTGCACCCAGAATGCAGTGCACAAAGGCCTCGATTGACTGATTCATACGAGCGAGCCCTGGCTGTGTTAGCCCTTGTGCATAATTCGGCACAAAGTGCTCGAACTGACTAACAGCGCCCTGGTCATTACGAACGAAGTATATGCCGTTTGCTCGATAGTTTGGGTCTTTTCTGTCTGTGACACGCTCGTCATCAAACAGGGCTAGATCGGAATCAGGATAGTCGTAATCAGTAGAGTAGGGGCCCTCACCAGGAACCCAAATGTACACATTGCCAAGCCCGTGATTTTTGCCGTATGTGAAACGGAAGTCAGCATTGGGGTCGACACCGAACTCTTGGCAAATCCTCTTGTATGCGTCGATGTTGAACTTGTTGTCTTTCTGGTTGAATGTGGGGTCGTCTGGCAAAGCACTCACACTCTGTTCCCCACCCATTTTGTAAAGAATTCGCCTTGTTGTGAAATAGACGTGAAACCTGTAAAATGACCGGAGCTGCGGGGTTAGGGAGAGAGTCGAGTTCTTATCAAACAGAAGGTCGCGCGAGATCCCGCAGCCGGTTGTTGCACACCACAGAGCAAAGTTTAGTTGTTGTGGCCAGAAACTCATATGCGGGCCGCCGAGCCACTTTCTCCCATATTTCGCGGTTGTGAACGAAATTTGTGTGTCTCTGAAAATGTTTCTGTATTTCGTTGTGAAATAATCAGTTGGCGTAACATAGATCTTTTGCGCTTCGTCGTTCAAGACAGAACCAATCATCATGTCTTTATCGATTGAGGTGGTGAATTCAACAGCCGGGATTGGTTTTTGTGTGTTTCGGTTTAACGTTAACTGATAAGGGAAACCGCCAATATACTCTAAGCCAAGGGCGTCTTTCAGGGCTTGTGTCCAATTCTTGTGCGGTATGTCGGAGGGCATAGCCCAGGAGCCATGCCCCTCTGAGAAAAGAACTACTGCTGTGGCTTTGTGCTTTTCGTCGAAAGAAACTTCTGTTGTAAATCTTGACATATCAGCGTGCGGGAAACGCCTTTTGAAGTCTGAAATAGCCTTAGCCTTGGCGGCTGTAGAGAGTTTTTCAGCCTCCGGAGAACTCAGCCAGGCAAGTTGCGGATTTACTGTGGGTGGTGTTGGCTGTTTTTTGCTAATATACCTGCTCTGTTGGGGATAGAGGGGATTTTGGGGACGAGGAAAAAACGGGGGCGGAGGTCCGTAATCGTGGCCGCCAATGTCTAGACCGAGATTTGAACCAGGATTAAATCCGCCAGGGCGTCTGCCAAACATGATTGAATATATATATATTTAAATTTAAATATATATACAATGGTTGTGTTAACAATCGTCGCACCTTCGAACCCTCACACCATCTACTTCGACCACCCGCTTCAGAAACCGAGCTACATAAGGCTAGTCTCTTGTTCAATTTTCAATTCGTGGCATAATTTGAAAGAAAATGCAACTATTTCAACAACAATAGATAGCTCCAATGGATCAACTCCAAACGTGACATTACTTCAAGGGCATTACACCATTGATAGTCTAGCGAAACAATTTAACGATTTAGCCACCCAACATAGAATAAAATTACAATTATCAACTACTATAAATACACCAGTCGGCGCGATGGTCATTCACAATGGAAGTAATGTAAAGTTTAGTGACAATCTGGCAAATTTACTTGGCATAAGAGCTGTATTGTTTCTAGTAACATACGTCAAAGGATTAACATCACCAAGCACTTACTTTATCCACTGCGATCTGGTTGATAAAGAACAGAACCTATTCAACGGTAAGCCTTCGACTGTCTTGGCTAAATTTGATCTTCGCGGAAAGCCATATGAGAGAGTTTTCTATGAGTCAACACAGCAGAACATGCGTGACGTCTCGTCTGGTGATTATGTAAACAGCATAACACTGTCTGTAAGGGATGAACACAATGCCCTTTTTGACTTCAATAACATGCCCCTTGAATTTGAACTTGAGATCAATTAAAAAATATATTATATATATACCCCCTGATGATGAGCTCGGCTAACGTGTTGCCATCAGCTCCTGAATACAGCGAGACTCCATCGCTTTACCCAGACTTATCCAACGGTGAAGACTTCAGACTCAAGAAAATTTCTGACTTGCAAAAGGAGCTTGAGTCGGAGGCGAATCATTACAGACAAGTTGCTAAGAAATACAAGCGAACACATACAATTGTTCACGGAACAGCAGTAAGTTTTGGTTTTATTTCTACAGGCTTGTCTACAGCCACAATCGCCACAGCTCTGAGCGGAGTTGGGCTCATCGCCAGCCCGGTTATTGCCGGCGTGGCAGCTATTACAGGTTTTTCAGCGGCCAGCCTAACTATGCTTAACAGGCGGCTTCAGAGAAAAATTACTAAACACGAGAAAATATACACACTCGCCCTTGCAAAACGAAACTCTGTCTTTGAGCTGGTTTCAAAAGCTCTAACTGACAAGCGTATCAGCGATTCAGAATTCAAAATAATCCTCCGTGAAGTTGAGAGCTATTATGAACTTAAGAACGAAATACGCTCTGGTGAAGCAAACCCCTCACAAAACAAACAAACTCAAACTCAAACTCCAGATCTTGAAAAACTCAGAGGCGAGCTTCGCAAAGAAGTCAAAGAAGAATTTCAAAAAAAACTCAATCGTCTTGCCGCAGTTTCCAAGTCAGATTTGAAAGAATAAGCTCGGGGTTTAATCTACAAATCTTGAGGGAAAAAACCCGCCACACCTAAGCACTCAGAAACCCATAAATACCGAAGCGCCCCCTAAATACCGAAGCGCCCCATGCATTTCGAAGCGCCCCATAAAAACTTTTTTCAAAAATAAATACCGAAGCGCCCCATAAAAACTTTTTTCAACAAAGTTGGGGCGCTTCGGTATTTGTGGGGCGCTTCGGTATGATCGAGAAGCTTCTAAAGTTGTAATTTTATAAATACGACCTTTACGCAACGATACCAGAAATCACGGGGAACCCCCTAATTGAAAAAACAATTTGTAATGTATAAACACATGACTGACTTCACCACACGGCTCAATGTACTTGAGAAAGAACACAATTTTGCCATCCTTCGCTCGCTATATGGCAGCGATTATAGGAAAGAAATACACCGCTTGGGTCTACCGGAAAAACTTTGTCATATCTACGAAGATATGGGGTTGGCAGAGATGGGGAAACAATATCTACAAGAACATTATAACGCCTTGCAGCGTGAACGTTGGGCCCGAAGATTGTACAAGAGGGCTTGTTATTCTTGCGACGGCCCATTTTTACAATCAAACGATTCTTGTGAACTTTATTGCAAAAAATGCGGTCGTGTGGAAGTGCTAGAGGATTATGCTCCGACATATACGGATCAAAACATTTTGTACAAACCAAGACAAAGGCAGTCGGCACGGTGTTATGCGTTTGGGTACGCTTTAACACGGATTAACAAAAGGATTGGATTGACTATCGACCAAATAAATGAGGTGAAACGTATTTTCAAACATATACAAGCTCGGCTTCCGAGAATCTCTTATACGTTTGTGATCTACAAAATCATGGACATTACAACGCCGCTTGAAAACCCGCAACGAGCGCTTGTAAATTGCCTGAGACAACAGATGTCGAACAATGTGATAATTAAAAACGGCCGTTTATGGAACAATGCTTTCAAAGATCTTGAGTAAAAGTTGCCGCTTTCTCAATAAGAAAGGCTTCTAACATGGCACTGTCATCGCCGATGTTGTCTTCAAAAGTTTCACCAGGTATGGTTTTGTCAAGGTGTTTTTGATTTGATAAATTTTCATGTATTTTTCTGCGAAGCCTTGCCAAGTTCTCGTGAAATCGTTCGACCTTCGGTTGAATACTGTTCAAAAATCCCTCATGCTTGACAATTTCAAGCTCTGTGACTTTCAACAATTTCCATGAAAAGAAAGCAACCGGCTTCGGCCCCTCATCTGGAGCAAGGAAAGCCTTTTTCATTCTGAAGTAACGCAAATACTCTTCATCTATGTATTCTTTGCTGAACGACATTCTGACCGCGCCGTAAGAACACCATAGGTCTTTCTCGGCTATTGAAGTCATTATTTTCTCAAATGTCTGAGTTTGTTCAAGAGCGCCAATGTCAATAAGTTTACTTTGATTGCGTGTAAGCTTTTGTTTTGAAAACAGATAACATATGCCCCAGGCAAGCACTGTGTGATCTTTTGTCTGGTAAATATTTCCGCCGTTTAAAAGATTATTATGATTCGAACTTGGCTCTATCTGGTTTATAGAACACATTCTGAAGTAAGAATCGACAAAAAGGCCTTTGTTGACCCTTTCCCCACTAAACACAAGGCCAGTTTGTATCTGGGGTTTATAATAACTAGGCACTCGAGTCATGGCTATTTTCCGCTTGAAAGGACATTTGAACTCCAAAAGAATTAAATTATTATCTTTGTCAAGATAATAGCCGTCAGGGCTGCATATAATCTTTCGAAACAATGGATGATCTGTTGCCAGATTGAGGGATACAGAATGGGCAAATACTCTAGCAGAGTGCTTCTGCTCAAAATATTTACGGGCAAGCGGTTCGAACAGATTGCCCCAGGTACAGGCCGTATTGCTATGCATGTCTGATGGCTGTAATTTTTTTAAAAGCAAGCTCTTTGGTGTTTCAAAGGGTGAAACTCCGATCAAGGCTGCAATTTCGGATGCCCCAAGAGTATTTTGTCGATAACTCACCCAGTCGGCGCTCTTTTGTTTTAGACCAGTGTTCCTCGATTTGAGAAAGTTCAAGAACACTTGTGTTGTCGTCATCATTGATATACGAAGGGAAAGTGTTTATTCAATTGGTAACGCTAGAGCATTGAGAATATCAGAACGAATCTCTAACATTGTTTCCTTTACTGGAGTTGTATCTGAAACCTCCCAAAATTCAGAGGCACCCTTTTCCTGATATAGTCGTAGTAGACGAATAGTTTTCACAAGCGTTTGAACATCTTCATGTGTATTCATATCAGTTCGAACATAGTCATTTGGTAGCTTAGTGATTAGTCTTGTTGGAGGTAAAATAATATTCTTGTAACGGCGGAATACAGCTTTAGTAACCGCGCCTCCAATATCAATCGGCTTTCCCATGATTTCAACCCAGCAATGCCACGATACAAATTCACCATGTTGTTGAAACCCTTCGACCACCTTTGAAACGTATCCTGCTGCTGATAGAACTTCCACTGCAAGTATCGCTGAAGGAAGACACGCTGCATAAATACCTGCATCGAGCAGTATGTTGAAAAGCATGTTAACAATCTCTATCACATTCTCTGATAAGCCTGTTCGTGTAGAAATTGTCTCGTTTGATACCTCAAGACTGGCTATATGGTTGTTACACAAAGCTGCACTTAATTGAGGAGCCACCTCAGTTTTGTTTACATAAAAACGATTCTTTTTAAGACGTTGCCTTAAGAGCGATTTCTTACCACGACCCATTGCGATATACACAGGGTATGCATTTATTCAATTAGGCAGCACCGAGTAGTGTAGAAGAGGGTGCATCCCGCCCCGGCTCCAAAGGCCCGCGAAAACGCTTATTTTGACAACTCCCGAACGCCCATGTTAGCAGCCCCCAGGGCGAATTGCAATGAGCCCTGGGGGCTGCTAACATGGGCGTTCGGGAGTTGTCAAAATAAGCGTTTTCGCGGGCCTTTGGAGCCGGGGCGGGATCACCCTCTTCTACACTACTAAATCAGTATTTTCAGCTACAAGAATGGCAATTACCGCGCCATTTTAATAGCTGTCAGAGAATTTATCGCATTTTGACTTGTCGCTAAAGTTTCTTGTAAACAAATAAAATCAGAACGGCAATTTTTCGCAAAATTAAAAACAGAGCGTTGTTTGGCTTCATTGCCAAAACCACGGATATTCAAAGATGTGAATTTAGCTCTGAATGTAAAAACTTGGAGAAAATTCTTCTGGTAAAATTACATAGGCTTAACTAAGCAATTTTTGCAAATCACATTTAGACAGTTACTTGCTTTTCTGTTTATGTTGGTTTGTCCGATATCCAGTGTTTTTCCTCTTCGGCAAACGTTCGCGAGTCCGATATCCAGTGTTTTTCCTCTTCGGCAAACGTTCGCGAGTTTTAGGGTCCGTTTTCTTTGCTTCAGGAATTGGCGTATCTTGTTTGTCTTTCTCCGTGATTTTTCCACTGACGAGTACAGGTTGTGTTGGTTTTGACGCGGAGGCAAGCTTTTGCGAACTGCCCTGTTTGTAGCCGCGGGGAAGCGCGCGAAAAACAAAGCCTCGTTCCCAGTTCCTCTCTCTTCATATACGTCATCATCGATGATGACGTAACGGGTGGACAGACGTGCACACGGACCGACGCGCCCGCGAAACATTCCGCTAGCCATGACCATGAAAAATGACGGGACGGTTCTTTGAGTATGGGGCTGCGCAGCCGAGCCTTCGGCTCGGCGAGTGCTCCGCTATAATGTTATATGATGGTTTGCCATCTCTCCCTGCCCTTCCTGCTTCCTGTAACTGATTTCTTATGTCTGGAGCAGGACCATAGTGGATGACATAACGGATGTCTTTAAAGTTTACTCCTAAACTTAATGCAGAAGTGGCCAATCCAACTCTGACAGGACCGTCATTCTTTTTCAGTGATGTTTTGACGCGCTCCTTGAGCTCATCTGGAGTATTGCTGTGGTATACTCCCAGAAGAGAAGTGGTGGTTGATTTATTTTCTTTGTCTAGGTATGCACGATCTCCCAAAAAGTAGCTCAACAGGGTAGAAATATCAGTTATGCTTCGACAAAATATTATTGTCTCGGGGGTTGTCTGTTGCTTGACACTGATTTCATCAATCAGCCAATTGAAGCAAGAAAGACCTTTCTTGACAGCTTGTGCAGAAAACCGCAAGTTTGTATTGTTGACTGACACATCAATAACTTTAACAGAATGCATACCAATAAGCTTGACAAGAGCATCCCTGCTTCTCTTTTCAACTGTGGCTGTCTAGGCAAGTAATTGTGTACCTTTTTTGGTGAAAGATCTTAATGAACCAATCTCTCCATAGGCTTCCCTGAAGGCTTTCTTTTTGTCAACAGCTTTGCCCCTGCAAAAGATAATTTCAAAGACATTAAAAATCAACAACAACATAATGAACAAATTACTGAGTGTATTAAAACTGTAGGAACCCACATGATACAGTTTAGTAGTCCAAATACCCATGGCCTGTACAACAGACGGTCACAGGTTCAGTCCTCTGACTGTTTTCTGCGACCCTTATTTGACTTTGAATTTATTAGTTATGAATGATATCATATCAACAGAATAGCCTTGAGTCAGGCCTTAGGGGCAAAAGATGCAACAACAACTGAAGTCCTAAAAATAACAAACAATTTAAGAATCTCAAACAGCTTCATGTCTATAAATATTGGCTATCTTTAAAAACATAAGTGTTGTAACTGTAGCAAATAGATACGTGTATGAGAATCGATGCACAATCCAAAAAGGAAGATTTCAATGTATAAAATACGGCGTTCTTTTTTAGTTTCACTTACCAAGTTTGAGACACATGAGCTTCGTCTATTACAATGAGCTCGGTTGAATTCTGCAGTTTCGAAGTTTTCAGCCTTTGAATCCACTCTTTTCGAAGCCACATTTCAGCACTACCAAATACCAAGGCAAATTCGCCTTTAAGAATTTTGTCATCGGTGACTTTAAGGTCACCGATAGTAGCTGATGTAATTCCTAGCTCGTTCAATTCCTGCACTTGCTCGTCCGTTATTGCTTTTAGTGCACTAACAACTAGAACATGGCACTCGTTCTTCCCTGTCACCTGCTCGAAAATGCGTGGAAACAGCTGATAAATCAAGCTTTTACCGAAACCTGTCGGTGAAAGACCCAACACGTCTTTCTTCTGCATTAAGGCCTCGATACATTCTCGCTGTTCGTTCTTAAGATCATTTAAATGCGGGAATAACTCAAGAGCTTTCGAAATAACTTTCTCCAGACTCAACGCCATCTTGGTTCTAACAGCTTGATTTCTCACATCTTGATCTCACATTTCGACAACATGCATCACGTGGTACAAATCAGCCAATAGAAATTTACGTTCGCCAGATGAACGTTTGGAAGAGACCGAACAATAGCGTGTCTACAGGCGTTATTTTTTCTTTTCCCTCTCCGTGCGTGTCTCGCGCTTCGCGCTCGCGCCCCAAAACCCACTTGAGCGCCCCCAATAACGCATGTTGTGCTGGCTAAGGAAATCAGTGTTTTGATTCAAGGATTAACCCATACTCAAGCAGATTGACGCTTCCAGGCTTCCTCAATGCACTCTCAGTGCTAAGCATGGATGAAATTTAAATGAATGACGAGCGAAAATGCCGCAAGTACAAATGAAAGCATACACCAAAATGGCAGTCACTGATATCAGTCTGTATCAGTTCAAGGCAGTAAGCTCTGAATTAACAATATACGCATTATGTCGTGTTTTTGATGCTTTATTGTCAGATTAATAATTACAGATGAAGACTCTTTTGTAAACTTACTTCTCGAGCAAAATTAGCGGTCATTGAACGAAGCAGTATTTTGCAAGATTTTGTATGCATCGAGGACAGTTAATGAGCACTTTGAAGGCTATCAATATACTATACTAGTATACTCACGTATACTAGTATAATTTTGTATTCTGCTGTAGTTTGAAACTATTTTTGTGTTTCTTTGATGGAAATTCAAAAGAACATTGCTCGGGTCACATTTGCACTGTATTTGCACGCTAAGGTTGAGGTTCCTAATTTGCATAATTCGTAAATACCGTTATTTCAAAGAGTCCTCGTGGTCTTAAAACCAACTGGCCGCACAATGTTTTTCACGATATTAAAGATTAGTCTTTATTGTTCTATGGCTGCAAGGAAATTGCTGTACGACGATCCACTTTTGGTTTAGAGGAATTTTTGTGAACCCGTTTTTCCTGTTTTATTACAAGCTGTGAAAGTGGATTGATAGAAGTTAATGTTTAACCACTTGGAACAAGAATATGGAAACTTTTATAACGTTGTAATAATAACTGGACTTGTACCTGTCAAAAAACAGCAGAATTTAGCTCTGCATCAAATTTCAAGTGTTGTGAGAAGTTGCCAAAGTTAGGGAAATTTTACATTTTTGAGACTAAAAAATATCAAATTTGGTCCCCCAGGGGACCCCCCTGTAAATTGCTGAAGAAAACATTTTGAGACCAAACGAAATGTATTTTTATAGTTACTAGACAAAGTGTAATTCACATGCAAGATTTGAAGAAAATCTGTTTCATGACCAATTTTGGTTATGAGGATCTTAGGCGGACAGCCACTTAAAATATGTGACCTTGTTTTTGTAGTAATTTTGGAAAAAAATTATATTTGAATAATGCTACACACGTTTGTTTACAACTAGAAATCACTTATTCTGCGGCCTGAAGGTACAATGTATACCTGTCTAGCTTTTGTATTAGGCTCCACAAATATTGAGCTTAGAAAAGTTGGGTTTTTTGAGTCCGCCATTCAAGAATTATGTTCCAGTGAGTTTTCTCAAAGCTAGATTGCTCAATGTTGTGACATCACTTTCTCGCTTGAATTTTCAAGTAAAAGCTCATAATACCACTACCAAGTAATTTACACACAGAGTTAATTCTCTGATTCCTTGTTTGTATCACCAGTGCTACGTGGCTCAACATTTATTTGTACCCTTCACATTCTCATTGCCACAAATTACCACCTTATTACCCACGATCTGCTCCCGTACGGCCTCGTGGCTCAAGCGGTAGAGCGACGGAAGATCTAGGTTCGAATCCCACCGAGGTCAAAGATTTTTTCTTTCGCTCGTGTGGTCCCTCATTTCCTTACTAGGGCTAACGCTCAGTACAGGGAATTTATGGGTGTACATGAGCACTATAATTTACACGCAGAGTTAATTATCTGATTCCTTGCTCAAAAATACACTCTACTGAGTTTCTCGGATAGTGACTCGGAGAGCTTGACTGTGTTGATTGCCAATATGAAACCATCTACAATTTGTAGCCAGGCCGCAGGAACATGGGGGTTTGATGGCAGTCGAAAATTGTTAATAATTAGAACGCTAAAAACTTACTTTCCTTTTGCGTATGAAAGTACACTTTAAATAACTATTACTTTTATGGCAGTTACCCTTGATTATAAGGTACTGGTCATGCTCATGAAGCGAAAGGAAGGTAATGGCAGTGCTGATGAACATGTGGATGGTCTTTGCAAAAGGGTGTTGGACACAGAATGTTGTGTGTTCTGCAAAGTTATAAGGGTAGGTTATCATTGTACATGTGTAGTTACGATAGGATGAATGTCTACATTTATCACACGAAATGTGCAAGTCATTTTATGTTGTCAATTGCTGTATATTTAAGTTTCAGTTTTTTTGCATTGAAAACATGTATAATTATGTAGACTGACAGACAACTAATCCACAACCTGCAACATTTCCAAAGTAGACAACAACAACAACAACAGCAAGCTTTATTTGCATGACTGTACTATAAATCGATTACAATATAACTATAATTTTAAGTATAAGTTTTTTTCAAGTATAAGTTTACAAAGCTTGTGCGGGCACAGGAGAAAATTAAGTATTATTAATAAATAGCTGTCAATTTTCTCAAATTTATTGAACCCTTTATTCTTGTAACAGTAACCATTAATATGTACTTATTATTATAGGGATGTGCATGTCCAGAGGTTCCACATGGGGAAGCCTGTGCTGAATACTTTTTAAAGAGCAAGGCAAATATCAGCAGGTAAGTGAATACTTCATAAACTACTGTAACTTGTTTTTTAGTGGTAAAAAGATTAAGGTTGATAATGTTTACGTTTATTTATGAAATTAAAATGTCACATAATTGACAATTATTCACCGAAGTGGAGGTGAATAGTACTTTGCTAATCACCTCCGTCAGTTAACCAATCAGAATGCACAGAAAGCACTATTCACTTGTGTGGTATATACTAACATTTGTGATATTGCTCTACTGTTTGTTATATTTTAGATGGAAGGGAGTAAGAGATGACTTGCTGTTTCTTCTTGAAGAGGACCTCTGCAATGTCAATTTATGTGCTCTGCATTGCGAGCTGAGAAGTACGGAACAGTTATTAAGTTCTTTGGGCATGGCCACATACGCCCCTCGTAATTTATAGTTTGTTGTTCTTTATACATGATTCACCGTTTTAATTCCTACGTAGCTACTGGCGCAAATAAAGGGCATACGACAGGAAATCAGGCTAAGGGAGTAGCAGGCTTTTTCGCGATTCCACAGTACCGAAGTCCTGATCCTCTTCTGACGTTGTTCCCACAGGCCATCATACTTGTACCACCCGGCCTAGCTGTGGTACCAGCGGTGATGGCAGGCACATTGCTGATTTAAAATGATTCCCATCGCCATAGGTTATATTACTTGGCCAAATAACTAGCTTGTAAACAGTTATTGACCCATTAGCTTTGATGGTGATATCGTCAGGAAGATGACATACTTCTGAAACTCGCCCATTTCTCGGACAGAATGTCAACGTTAAATGGCAAGGCAAGCGATGGATACCTCTAAATTTTCTCTTCAGATAAATTTCTGCTTTCTTCTAGCCAGATATTACATCTGGGGTTGCAGACTCTGCAACAGGATCCCTAAGCTAAAAATGTTTTGAAGACCTTCAGTCCCAATATAAAATCAAATTGTACAAACGAGTACCTACAAACAATCCTATAAACAAGAAATGGGACCCTTTGGTCCCACTTTTCAATGGTATTTGTTAGTTTTTAATTGGCAAATGTATATATGTTCCCAAATTACCAGCTCTAGAGACGGCTTTCTTGTAATTGTGTACTGCTCCAATCAATCAAACTAATGGTTTTTGTGACCAATTAACAGTTATGATCTTTGAGAATATTATATTTTATTTTTAATTTACTTTACGTTTATTTTAGTTTTATGTTTTTAGTTATTCTCTTTTTTTACATTTACTTTGTAACGTAACTAGTGTAATAAGTGTAATTGTAACTAGTGTCTACTACTGTTGTTAATTAGTTTTGGTATTGTATTGTTGCATTAAGAAAAGTATCGTATTGTAAGTAGCGTAAGTATCGTATTGTAAGTAGCGTAAGTATCGTATTGTAAGTAGCGTAAGTATCGTATTGTAAGTAGTGTAAGTATCGAATTGTAAGTAGTGTAAGTATCGTATTGTAAGTACTGTAAGTATAGTATTTTAAGTAGTGTAAGTGTCGTATTGTAAGTAGTATATGTATCGATTTGTAAGTCGGTGAACTTTGTATTGTGAAATAAATAAATAAATAAAATAAAATTAAAAAAAGCGGCATTCCTTGAATGAAAACCCGTTGAGATTCTGACCTTAAGCTCTGGCACAACGAAGAGTTTTTTGGCTGCTCTTTGCGAAGGCAAAGGCGAGGGAGTTGTCTTGTGCAGCCAAATGGAAAGAATCATCACTGAGCAATATTCAGTTTTGGAACTAATATTTTTTTAATAATTTATCTGACTTCACTGCAAACATTTTTTTTTACACATATCGTGTTTGCAAACAATTTATTTTGTCTTTTCAGGCCCTGCAAACAATTTTTTCAATATTTCTCATCCCCCCTCCAGAAAAATAATGGTCCGTCTCTTAGTAACAGTCCGACATCTACTCCAACGAGAGCAAAAGCACACACATAAGAGATTGCGGCTTCAAGTTCGCAAGCGAGCGCGGTAAAAAAAAAAAAAAAAGGTTTCATTCAAAGAAAAAATATTTTAAAATACAAGACACAGCTTAGTTCAACGGCGGTTGTGTACCATTTGGACAACAAATCTTTACTTCACATGTCAATGAAAAAAGTGAAACCCGGTGACGGGCATAAAGCTGACACAGCAGTTTAATATTTTAGCCTTGCCTAAACAGCTCTTGAAAGAGGTATTTTTAAAGCCTGGATTTACCTGGAACGGAAATAGGAATAATTTCCGAAGAACGAGAGATTCAAAAGAAATGCATTATGGTGAATAAAATAAAATAAATCAAAGGCAATCATCAAGGCAGTTTTCCGTTAGGCCGCTCGGCCGCTCGGCCGAGAGGTCTTAGGTGCGAATTTATCATGCGCAAGAGAGTCATTCCCGGCGGACAGTTCGTGTTGCCGCTTCTTTCAACGAACTTTTGCTGGTCGCTTTCAGTGTTCAAAACTTCACTTGCTTTTAAAAGACAACTTGTGATTTGAGCCTTTTTCTCTTTCCACGTTTTCTGAATAAGCTGCATGCAATGTTTTTACAACATATCAATGACCGCTATGCATACGATTCCTTCCAACCTACATGCATCGTCAAGTCAAATTTGACCGCCATGACAGTTGGCTAGTTCTTTAATGCTACACCAATTCCAGAGCTTCATTCTTGCTGCCCTTGTGTTCCCAAAGGTAAGTAAGCTTACGTTAACAATGTAAACCACTTAAAATACTATTTTTGGCTACCTGTGTTTTGTTGTTTAGTCTTTTGTTTTTGTCCTTGTGTATCGGTATGGTAAGCCAGGACAGATCCAATTTGAATAAATAAGCTTATAAGAAACTAAAACTTTTATTTTAATATTCCTTTCAATCTTGCAATTCTGTTCAAGTGATGTTGATTTTTAACATGAAGTACATGTACATGTACAGTATTATCTACTTCTTATTTGCTGGGGCCTTTGCCGTCCATGCTTAGGAAACCATATTGTAAACCATAAGACCACTGACTTGTTATGTACACATGCTAAATTGTTGGAGGTAAAACCTATGGAAGAGGTGAACATTGCTCAGTTAATCAGTACCAAAAATGACAAAAGTCAGTTCAGGGACATATACAAAACATGGACCCAGGTGTACATGGACCACCTGATGGACCACATTTAATTTTTGTCAGTTTTATTTTTTTTTTCTAAATTTTTCTGTCAGTATATGCGGGCTAGGTTCAGGGTATAAAATGCAGTCTTCAGTTTAAATAAATATGGCATTCAACATCAAGTAGCAACGTCAAGACACAAGTACATGTAGAACAAGAACTAGAAGGATTGGACCAAGTCCCAAGCGACTATAATTATGGGATGCAGACAATCCCATGTGCTTTTCTTTTGGATTCGTTGTGCATGTGCTTGTACTGATAGGCCTGGTGGAGTATAAACAAACACATGCACAAGCAACCATACTGATGAATGTCGGAACAAGATAAAGATTGCTTTTGTTTGTTATTATTTCTAAACAGTTAGCATGGTACTGGTTTTGGCATGTGTTTGTTTATACTCCACTAGACTTTGTTTTATCCGAACCTCAAACCAAAAGAAAAGCACATGGGATTGTCTACATCCCATAATACATGTACATGTAATAGCACACCGTAGCTTGGGACTTGGCCCAGTCCTTCTTGTTCTACATCGTCAAACAAAATCTGTGGGGAGAGCACTAAAACTTCACATGCTCCTGCCCCAACAGTACCAGCCAGGAATCAGACTGCATACATTGTATAAAATACAATGTTGACAAAAGCATAAAGTAGGGGTGGTCCATGGACCCGGGTCCATGTTTTGTAAACGTACTCAGTTCAGTGTATTTTTTAGTACATGTACATGTATGATTTTAATGCATGTAGTTCACAAACGTCATATCGGATAGCTCTTTGTAACAAGAAAGGCCCACCACAAAAGAAGGCAATTTTAATTTGTTGTTGTAGGTACATGTATCAGTATGTTGACTGATCATGTAGGTAGCTGTTGCACTTCCCTTTTTTTTTTTCTTTAGTCTGTGTGAGATACATTTGTATGTGTACATGTAATGTTTGCTAACGACGATAAAGCAAAAATACAGTGTAGAATCAAGGATAGTTTTAAGCACAACATTCATGTACATTGTACATGTACAGCTGTAGCCATTGTGTGGGTAAATACATGCTGTAGCATCATTACGTTATTTTTACTTTACAATGGACTGTACAGCCTTGTCAAGGCTGTAAGGCTGTTCTCTAAATCTACATTATTGGTACCAGCTTAGAAGTATTCTCAAAAGCTACATGTTTGTACATTTTCTGATCACCCAAGGTCAAAAGTGACATGCTATGGGCCACTGTGTGTTGCTAGAACACAGCCCAACATTGCAAAATTTTACCTCGATCTGGGCAACCAGGTAATCTTTGTTTTTGCACAACAACAACAACAACAACAATTTTATTTCATTATTAATATAACAATATTTTAAACTTTGACAACCCGCAGTTAGCATAGCTAATCGAGGCGGGTTGTCAAAAATAAAAACAAAAATTAACATTAGCTCCTAGTAATATGAAATTAACATCTACTAGTAATATGACTGAAAGGATTATATATTAGGGAGCTTACGAATCGTCGACTTCTTTCACGACGATGACGCCTGCCGTTAAAAATACTTTATACGCATGCGCCACCGGATGTTTCGTCACATCAAGCGTCGTCTTCAAAACGGCGACGACTGCATAATATGCCATTAGAAGTCGTCTTGGTGCGACTCGGATCATGAGGTTTGTTGTGATTATTCCTTTGTCCTTTTTTTATCTTTACCGAAAAATAAGTTAAGAACATAGTGTAAGAGTTTATCTAAGACAGTTTTTAACTGATTGTTTAGTCTAGTTCTGGTCATTATTTCAGTATTTTTATTTTGTATTTCTAACCTTGACAGCGAGATGTCAGAAGAGCCGGCCGCGTGTGGCACAAGCTTTGCTCAAAGGTTATCAGAATATTCCATTATTTTGAAGCTCATTCGTTAGCCTAAAATAAATCTGTATCTTTACTGGAAATTTAAACTTTTTCATTCAAAACTTTTCTGATATGTAAGATCAAACTCGGCGAAGTCGCAAGTAAAGGATCGGAGCGAGCATTTTTACATTACTTGATTTAAAGATCAACATCAGCCTTGTGCTGCCATTTATTTGACCTTTTCAAATAAAGTATATATGTATGTATGCATGTATGTATCAATGTATGTATATAGCTGCAGCGAACAATTCCAACAGCCATTGCTTTAATCTTTTCAACAAGACCATGCAAGTAGATAATCTGCAGTGTCTGATGTCAACAAACCGGCTGGAAAATATCAAATTATGTAATTTTCAGATGTAGAAATTCAAGCTTTATCTGCAAGGATACGCAAAGCGCTTGAGATACATACACAAAGCAGGAATCGATTCAACTACTAGGCCATTATAAGTAATCATCTCATCCGGTAATTGAAGAATATCAGCAAGTTTGTATATGTCGTTCCTGAAGAATCGGAATTCGGCTTTACATTCATCGTTTCTCAGCTCATCGAGGTCAAATGGTTCATACTTCCAATATGGAAAATCCGGATTTTTAGAGGTGTGAGCATCATACAGGCAAAGCAAACTCTCTATCATTCATGAATCCTTCTCGGAAGTTTGGCATTTTACCATAAATTAGATTTGATTTTCCGTGGTGAAAACTAAACTTCTGCGAAAAAGGTCCGTCGCCGTCCTCGCATCGTAAGCAAAATTTGGCGCGCAAATACCTATTACCAATTACCTATTACCTATATATCCTAAAAACTTAATATATGCTGAGCACCCCAGATTTCAAGTGTTTGGAGACTTCGGGCTCCCAACTATTTTTCTTAGAGCACAGCCTTGGTTGTCTAATTAATACATGCGTGTACAGGTATGTAGTCAAAGTTTGTATTTTTTTTAATCTACATGTAAATGGTGGCTATTTCCTTTATTTCTTAGAAAGCTGACAAAACTACAGTACTGCTGTACATATAACATGCAGTAATGAAAAAGATGTAGAATGGTCTGAGCCAGAGGTACATGTATACATTGGATCTTTCATCTTGCAGCAATGGAACTTGTTGATTAATTTTATTTTGTCTAACCCAATAAACCCCCAGCCTGATACACTGTATTGCAAGTTACAATGCATTGCATCACCATGGGAATTCCTCTTGATTTCTAACATTCCCATGCATGTACTGTAAGAGTGCATGTGGGCATCATAGACATCGATATTACAAATTAATAATGTACTAACCTCTGCTTATGGACTCCACCTGTCTCTTTGAGGACAGATTCTGTAGTCATGGTCTCATTAGCACACAATTCCCTTTTAACCCAGAGTAGACTTTAAACTACAGTGCTGTATGCAGGAGTTGCGTGACTCTTTGTTGTGTTTATACATGCACAGGAGCATAATTTGCACTGGTCTTGTTTTGGTTTTGCATGTATAATTATGATAGACACATGAAAATAAAGCAGTTGGGTTCCAAATGAAACTATGATAATGAATTGGTGGGGGAGTGAAACAAAATGTTAGTGTTATCAGCCATGTTGATGCCTATAAAAACTCTTTTGCCACCATAAACGGATTAAAAAGGTAATGTTTTTTTTCGTGCTAGCCCTCAAAACTTAAGCCTTAATTTACTTTATCAACAATTCAGTTGATCAAACTAATCTACACGTAAACAATGAACAAATGGCATTCTTAATCTAACAATATTTTTTCTAATTACAAAACAGTGCCTCTTTGCACATTAGGAGTAGTAGTATTAGTATATGTAGTATTTATTTCTCCAAAGGTTAAACAAGTTTACAGGAATGAGTTAATTACACGTAACAGGGTTCAAAATAAAATCACAGCTTTAAGCTTGAATTTGTGTAGGCTTTTTTTGTCTAGGCTCATTTTTCCCGGCTGTCAATAATGAACGAGCACATACCCTGAGCAGTCCACAACATGATTTTTGTTTTTCACTCTTTGCGATTTGTGTGTAGGCCACTTCTTATAACCTGTTCAAAGCTTTTTTTAGTAGCGCCACCCCGGGTGTTGAGAACTCTGAATTATCATTACAGGATACCATTGCAGCGACTTTGATTTCAGTTGGCCGAACCAAGCATGACATGAATTTTCTCTTTCTTTGGTGAAAAGTCGCCAGCAAATGTGGTCAAAGTACCAGCTACCGCTGTATACTGTCAGCTACCGCCGGCAGCCGGCTGCTATTTTGAACCCTGTATTAGAAATAAAGAGAAAAGGGGCAAAAAAATAGTTAAACTAATACTTTACCCTCATAGTATAGTTGGAAAGTATAAAGGATATTTAATTAAGTGGATATAAAGGAGAAAATGCTAATAACACAATAAACCAACAAACACATACGCACACACACACACGCACACACACATATGAAAGGAATTATATGTTTGTTAAGTACAAGTAGATAAAGCAACTAAGTCAATCTAGCATTTATTTAGTATTGGGATAAGTAATGACTGAAAAGAGATTTTTTAAATAGTTTTTTAGTAGGCTTAGAGCGGATAGAAAAGGGAAGATGGTTCCAAAAAATAATATCGTCCAATAATGGTGGAAGAGAAATTTCTAATTTTTGTTATATAAAAGGGAATTATATACACTGCAGTTGTTTTGAAGATTAGGAGTAAATGAGTACTGCCACATTACCAGACAACATGCAGAGTCTTATTTGTGATACAGCATTCCAAACAGAGGAGTAACAGCATTATTTAGAGTTTGCAGAATTCCTCTGGCTTTTGTTTTATTATTTTTATCATATGATGCTTTTTTTAACTTAATGATAACTAATATGACTCCCTGTACAGTACATAGATTAATTAATTCCTTATGAAAACACTTACCCTACAGCTGTATACTGTCAGTCAAAAATGTTATTTTTCTGGTTCATAATTTATAGACTGAGGGCAGAACCGAGGATAACAAACAACCTGATGCTGTTAAAACATAATCTAGTAAGTTAATACATTTATAATGGGCTTGATATTTATGGTGATTAGATACAGGGGATTCAGGTTGAGGGTTTAGCAACATCATTTTGATGCATTTGTTGAAAAAGCTGATTTATTGTATTGCAAGGTTACCCTTTTCTAGGCAGGGATGACAACATTGAGTAGGAGAAAAGGCAGGTTGTGAAACAAGAGCGGTGGCTCTTGAGGGCTGTGCTCTGAGAAAGATTGTAGGGAACTGAAAGCTCTGAACCTGTGAAAACCAGGGTGCCCAGCATTATGAGTTGTATGCAAAAACGTAAATTTCCTAGTTGCCTCAGGGCAAAAGTAAGTTGCCAGGAAACACCAGGCACTGCTACAGTAAAGCCCTGTTCTTGTATACTTTGACCTGTACAGTGTGTACAGTGTAGGACATGGCTACATTTTCCAAAAATTATTTTGAAAAGCTAGTGTGAGACTAGTTGGTTTTGATGGAGGTCTCAAACTCATTGTTTAAATTGTAAAAAAAATACATTCTGACTGGCATGCATTATTTTGTTTCCTTTCAGATTTCACCATCCTATGCATCAATTGCTGCATTGTTTTTTTCTGAATGCCAAGAAACTCAGTGATGTAAAGTAATGAATTTAAAAAAGGAGCAAATTGGGCGTGACTTTTCCAAAAAGGTCAAAAATATTGCAAAGAAGCTTTAGTCATACTTTTAGGAAAGGAACTTTTTAATAAAGGGAAAGTGAAAAGTGTCACCATCGTGAATGCCAAGAAGGCACTGACGAAATAATTATTGGGTGTGACTGTCCCAAAAGGACAGTCATATACTAAGGAAGGATTGGTTATACATGTAGTTTTAGGAAAAGCACTTTTTGATAAAGGCAAAGTCAGAAGAAAACATGAAACAAAGCTTATTACAAAAGATAACCTGATGTTGAGTGATTAATTTGAGGGAGGATAATGTAATAATATTTTGTTCATAATTTATTTAAAAAAAAATGGGTGGATGTATTTGGAGCAATATGAAAGAATTGAGAACCCATTTGAACCCGTTGAATCAAGGGTGAAAATGGGCCTTTAAAAAGTACCCGGCCTGTTAAATCGATATCACTCGATCATCGGAAATACAATCGATCAATCGATAAAATTAGCTAATTGATATCGGCCAATTGATGATCAATCGATAATCACAAACAAAATGTCCCGCAAATGATCGATTTTATCGATTTTTGCGTGTTTTCTCGGAGCTCGTGTAACAAAATTCCGAACACAATATCTGGTCTACCAGGAGTGTTCATTCACTGTTGCAATTGGTGACAACTTCTCCGCAAGCAAAAAAAGGGGAGATCATGGCAATGCTTTTAAGGTGACTGATGTCATCGCGGACAACTTGGTCACCTACAGAGGGATTTAGTCGCTCCGCTTTGGCGACTTCAAAAACCGTTTTTAGTGTACATTATGTAAGTCTTGTTATGTTGCCGTCCATATAACCAGGGATCGATGGCAATCGATAAAATCGATATCAATTAATCGACTTTATTGGAAATCGATGGTCAATCGAATTATCACAAAAACATACGTCATCGATTGATCATCGATTTCCAATATCAATCGATTAATTGGCATCGATTGATATCGATTTTATCGATCATCGATTTTATTGATTTAACAGGCCGGGAAAAGTATAATGTTAAACATAAGTAGAATTTACCAGCTGAATAATACAAAAGGTAATAGAGTGATTGTACTACACTCGTGAAACAGTATCCAAGAATTATGGCCAAACAGCCACAGTGAACAAAGGAATACAATGGAATTAGTGCATAGTAGTCCACTATCTATTAATTATTTCACGCGTTAAGTAAAATCACTCAAGGATTGTGCAGAAATAAATAATAATAATAATAATAATATCGATAATTATTACAATCTATGAGCATATTATTGAAACAGGTTTATTATTATATGAGATTATTTTAATAATAATTTCAGAATTATTTATTTAATAATTATTGTTTACATAATTTTATAAAATGAAAATTTATTTAAATCTGCTACATGTCTATACCGTGTTTAGTGCTATTCTCATGAAAGAGCAAAGTTTTAATGTTTTATTATTATAATAAAATTGAGTAGTATAGGGAGTGGGTGATCCGACCCCGCCTTTAAACGCCCGAATAACCGCTTATTTTGGGAACTTACGAACGCCCGAGTTTCCGCCCCCAAGGACTCATTTCATTCGTTCACTTTTCAAAGGAAGGAGCCGACGGGACACAAAGAATCACACACTACTTTGGGCAAGAGAATCCTCTCATAATAACACACTTTCATCAAGCAGCAGTTAACGGGCAACTACAAGTTGTTATCAACTCAAATAAGGAAGAAGTAGCCAGATGGGTAAACATGGGCTCAGGCTGGGTTATCGACAGAGTTAAGTATCTTTTCCTTGATTTCGGAAGATATCAAGCTATCAGAGGCGGTTATTATATCCCTCTTCCTCCAAAGCTCAAAGCAAAACAGGCCATCATAAACATCAAAAACAGAGATAATCAATGCTCTCGATGGGCTTTGCGAGCTGCGCTCTTCCCCACTCTAGATACGAGGCATTCAGACAGGCCATGCAAGTATCCGACAGAGGATGGCTTAAACTTCACTAACATCTCTTTCCCTACACCCTTGCATCAAATCTCTGAAGTAGAAAAACTCAATAACCTCGCAATAAACGTCTTTGGCTGGCAAAATGGTAACACAACAGTCCTTAGAATTAGTGAAGTAGAAGACCCAAATATAAGACGAATCAACCTAATGCTGATAACCAATGAAAATAACACACACTACTGCTACATAAAAAGCCTAAGCAGGCTTCTTCATAGCAACTATGAGGCAGGTCGAAGGATTCATTTCTGCGAAAGATGCCTTCAAGGGTTTTCATCGCAAGATGTTCTCAACAAACATCTGACTGACTGCAGAGGTATCAAAGGCAGACCAGTTCGAACTGAAATGCCCAAAGATGGTGAAAACATCCCGCGTTTCGAGAACTACCAGAACCAGATGAAAGTGCCTTACGTTATCTATGCTGACTTCGAAAGTCTCGTTACAAAAATCGACACTTGCAAGCCAGACCCAAAAGAAAGCAGTACAACCAAAACATCAGTACATACGCCATGCGGGTTCTCTATGATGGCTGTTCGCTCTGATCTCAAAACAAAAGGCCCATACTTATACAGAGGTGAGGACGCGGTTGAGGGGTTTCTCTACTACATACAATTGTTAGAGAGGGAGATAAGAGACGAACTTCATCACAAGAAGCTCTTATCAATGACAAGAGCAGACTGGACAGATTTCAACAACGCAAATTACAGCAGCATCTGTAATGAGGATCTCTACAAAGAGAACTCTATCGAAGACTACGATCCAAACACGGGAAAGTACGCCGGTCTTGTTCATCATAAAACAAACAAATGCTACACCAATGCATTTAAAACCTACATTCAAAACGAAGAAACAGGGCGTTTGGAGGCGTCACCCTTCATAGGCCCAAGAAACAAAAGGCAACAAAAAACAAAGCCCATCTTTGGGCAAGTTGATTGCCTCTTCTGCGGGGAGTCTCTTGTACGAGACTTCATGATAGACGCTGTTAGAGATCACTGCCACATAACAGGCAAGTATCGAGGCGCTGCTCACAAAGCATGTAATATAAATCACTTCAGAATCAATCCGGAAACTGTTACAATACCTGTTGTCTTTCACAACTTGAAGGGCTACGATGCACATCATATCATGAGCGGTATAGCTGAAGTACATAAATATGTATCCTGCGCAGCGTTAATTGTTGTTACGTGAAAAAAGTGTTAAGTTTAACGCTGTAAAAAGTGATAAAAATGAAACTAGACGTTTCGGCAATGCTGCCTTCATCAGTAAAAATGTGTTGGCTTTCGCTAGCAACGAACACATTTTTTACTACTGATGAAGGCGGCATTGCCGAAACGTCTAGTTTCATTTTTATCACTTTTTACAACGTTAAACTTAACACTTTTTTCACGTAATAGCTGAAGTACAATCTGATCTGAAGTGCATCCCGACAAATATGGAGAAGTACATTTCTTTCTCTCTTGGCAACTTAAGGTTTATTGACAGCTTGCAGTTCATGCAGTCGAGCCTTGATAATCTGGTTAAATCAAACAAACCAGAGTCCTTCACAATCATGGCAAACCATGAAAAGGACCCCAATAAACTCAAGCTCCTTCTGCAAAAAGGAAACTATCCATACGAGTACATGGACTCTTGGAGGTGGTTTGATGAGAAGTCACTCCCAGAGAAGATCGGGATCAGGATAGACGTAGTCAGTAGAAATGTTCCCCTCACCAGGAACCCAAATGTAGACATTGCCAAGGCCGTGGTTTTTGCCGTATGTGAAACGGAAGTCAGAATTGGGGTCGACACCGAACTCTTGGCAAATCCTCTTGTATGCGTCGATGTTGAACTTGTTGTCTTTCTGGTTGAATGTGGGGTCGTCTGGCAAAGCACTCACGCTTTGTTCGCCGCCCAGCTTGAACAGGATTCGCCTTGTTGTGAAATAAACGTGAAACCGGTAAAACGACCGAAGCTGTGGGGTTAGGGAGAGGCTGGAGTTCTTATCAAACAGAAGGTCACGCGAGATCCCGCAGCCGGTTATTGCACACCACAGAGCGAAGTTCAGTTGTTGTGGCCAGAAACTCATATGCGGACCGCCGAGCCACTTTCTCCCATATTTCGCGGTTTTGAATGAAATCTGTGTGTCTCTGAAAATGTTTCTGTATTTCGTTGTGAAATAATCAGTTGACGTGACATAGATCTTTTGCTCTTCGTCGTTCAAGACTGAGCCAATCATCATGTCTTTGTCGATTGAGGTGGAGAAATCAACAGCAGGGATTAGTTTTTGTGTGTTTCGGTTCAACGTCAACTGATAGGGGAAACCGCCAATATACTCTAAGCCAAGGGCGTCTTTCAGGGGTTGAGACCAATTCTTGTGTGGTATGTCTGAGGGCATAGCCCATGAGCTTTGCCCCTCTGGGAAATGCACTACTGCTGTGGCTTTGTGATTTTCGTCGAAAGAAACTTCTCTTTCGAATCTTGACATATCAGCGTGCGGGAAACGCCTTTTGAAGACTGAGATAGCCTTCGCTTTGGCAGCTGTAGAGAGCTTAGCGGCTTCTGGCGTTCTCATCCAAGCCAGTTGCGGGTTTACTGCGGGTTGTGTTGTTATAGGGTGTTGATAGATATTAGGGTAACTGTAACTGTAACTGTAACTGTAAATCTTTATTTAAACACGGTAAAATCATCAGGAACCTAACCTAGCTAACCTAACTAGCCTAAACAAATTACAAAGCTAACTACAATTAATCTAATAACCTGTTTTTCATGAATTCCGTGTTGAGTTTAAATTAAAAATTCAGATAAGCTGAACGTTTAAATTGACTTAGAGATTTCATTTCTCTCATATCACAGGGTAGGCTGTTCCAGAGAACTGCTCCGCTATAACTAAAGCTATTTTTCATGTAATAAGTTCGTGGGAACGGGACGACTAGTTTGTTATCAGAGTCCCTCAGGGAATAGCGCATTCCATTTCGTATAACAAATTTAGAGGACAGGTATTCAGGAACAAGATCATTTAAACACTTGTAAACCATTATGATTTTCTGTATTTGAAAACTGTGTGCTCAAATCTTTCCAATCGAGTTGTCTAATTAAGCAGTTGGCGTCCGCGTCATAGCTAGAAAAGGTTAAAACACGAGCGGCACGGTTCTGAAGCTTCTGTAGCCTTTCAAACAAAGTTTTACCACATTACCCCAAACAAGATTGCAGTAATTGAAGTGAGATTGAATTGGCGCGTTGTATATATAATGAAGGGTAGATGGGGGCACAAAAGGTCTAATTCTTTTTATGGCTCCTATCCCGGAAGCGATCTTTTTAGATAATTTATCGATGTGTATTTGCCACCGTAGATTTACATCAAACATGACTATAAAACGTGACTATAAAACGGGGGCGGGAGCCCGTAATCGTGACCGCCAATGTTTAGACCAAGATTTGAACCAGGATTAAAACCACCAGGGCGTCTGCCGAACATGATTATATAAATATATTTATATATACACAATGGTTGTGTTGACAATCGTCGCGCCTTAGAACCCTCACACAATCTACTTCGATCACCCTCTTCAGAAACCGAGCTATATTCGGCTCGTTTCTTGTTCACTTTACAACTCGTGGGATACTTTGAAACAAAGAGGACAAATATCTGTTAGGGTATCTGGCTCTGGAGCCCAACCAACTATAATCAACATTGAGCCTAGTTTTTACACTCCTAGTAGTTTGGCAAAAATGATAGCTGACAAATACAAAGAACTGATTATAGACCTTAAAGCTGAATCGTATACACCTCTTGGTGCTATGGCGATTTTGAACCCAGGGGGCGAATATGTAATAGGCATTTCCCATAATATCAGATTATTGTTGGGCAAGGACCTACAAACGCCTCCTCATATAACCAGTCAAAAATTCGACTCACCAAGCACTTATTTTATCCACTGCGATCTGGTTGATAAAGAACAGAACCTGTTCAACGGTAAGCCTTCGACTGTTTTGGCACGATTTGATCTTCGCGGAAAGCCATATGAGAAAGTTTTCTATGAATCAACACAACAAAACATCTTGCGTGACGTCTTGTCTGGCGATTATGTGTCTGTATCTGTCTGTGAGGGATGAGAACAGTAATCTTTTTGATTTCAATAACATGCCTCTTGAATTTGAAATTGAGATAAATTAAAATCTAATATATACAACCATGAGCTCGGCTAACGTGTTGCCATCAGCTCCTGAATATAGCGAGACTCAATCGCTTTACCCAGCCTTGCCCAACGGTGAAGACTTCAGACTCAAGAAAATCTCTGACATGCAAAAAGAACTTGAGTCACAGGCTGACCACTATAGACAGGTCGCAAAAAATTCCAAGCGAACACACACAATTGTTCACGGAACAGCAGTGAGCTTTGGTTTCATTTCTACAGGCTTGTCTTCAGCAACAATCACCACAGCTCTGACCGGAGCCGGGCTCATCGCCAGCCCTGTTATTGCTGGTGTTGCTGTTATTACAGGTTTTTCAGTGGCCGGCCTCACTATGTTTAGCAAGCGGCTTGAGAGAAAAATTACTAAACATGAGAAAATATACACACTCGCCCTTGCTAAACGAAACTCTGTCTTTGAGCTGGTTTCAAAAGCTCTAACTGACAAGAGGATCAGCGATTCAGAATTCAAAATCATCCTCCGGGAAGTTGAAAAGTATCACGAACTAAAGAACGAAATCCGTTCTGACAAAACAAATCCCTCACAAGACAAACAAACTCAAACTCCAGATCTTGAAAAACTCAGAGGCGAGCTTCGCAAAGAAGTCAAAGAAGAATTTCAAAAAAAAAAGATAAATCGTCTTACCGCTGTTTCCAAGTCAGATTTGAAAGAGTAAAGTCGGGTTTTACTCTACAAATCTTGAGGGAAAAAGCCCGCCACGCCTAGGTGCTAGAAACCCCATAAATACCGAAGCGCCCCCTAAATACCGAAGCGCCCCATACATTTCGAAGCGCCCCAGAAAAACTTTGTTAAAAAATAAATTCCGAAGCGCCCCAGAAAAACTTTTTTCACCAAAGCTGGGGCGCTTCGGTATTTTGGGGGCGCTTTGGCATGTTCGAGAAGCTTCGAAAAGTTGTAATTTTCTAAATACGACCTTTACGCAATGATACCGGAAATATCACGGGGAACCCCCCAATTGAAAAAAGAATTTGTAATGTATAAACATGACTGACTTCACCGCACGGCTCAATGAACTTGACAAAGAACACAAATTTGCTATCCTTCGCTCGCTATACGGCATCAGCGATTACAGAAAAGAAATACACCGCTTATGCCTGCCGGAAAAAACTTTATCATATCTACGAAGATATGGGGCAGGCAGAGATGGGTAAACAATATCTACAAGAACATTATAACAACATGCAGCGTGAACGTTGGACCCGAAGATTCCTGTCTTGTTATACTTGTGGCGGCTCATTTTTGCGAACAATCGATTCTTGTGAACTTTATTGCAAAAACTGCGGCCGTGTTGAAGTGCTAGAGGATTATGCTCCGGATCAAAACAATTTTTACAAGCCAAGGCAAAGGCAGTCGGCGCGATGTTATGCGTTTGGCTATGCTTTGACCCGGCTTAACAATAAGCTCAAATTGCTGCCTGTGAAACTGACTCTAGATCAAATCAATGAGACGGAACGAACCTTCAAATTTATACAAGCTCGGCTTCCGAGAATCTCTTATACGTTTGTGATATACAAAATCCTGGACATTACAATACCGCTTGAAGCACCGCAACGAGTGCTTGTAAAGTACATAAGAGATACGATGTCAATCATATGATAATTAATAACGAACATTTATGGGAAAATGCTTTCCGAGATCTGGAGTAAGCGTTGCGCTTTCTCAATCAGAAAGTCAGCCAACATGGCACTGTCATCGCCGATGTTGTCTTCTAAAGTTTCACCACGTATGGTTTTGTTAAGTTGTTTTTGGTTTGATAAGTTTTCATCTATTTTTTTCGAAGACTTGCCAAGTTCTCGTGAAAGCGCTCGACCGTCGTTTGAATTCTGTTCAAGAACCCCTCGCTCTTGACAATTTGAAGCTCTGTGACATCCAGTAATTTCCATGCAAACACTGCCACCGGCCTAGGACCCTCGTCTGGGGCAAGGAAAGCCTTTTTCATTCTGATGTAACGCAAAAACTCCTTGTCTCTGTACTGTTTGCTGAACGGCATTCTAACCGCGCCGTAAGAACACCATAGGTCTTTCTCAGCTATTGAAGCCATTATTTGCTCAAACGTCTGAGTTTGTTTAAGAGCGCCGATGTCAATAAGTTCGGCTTGATTGCGTGTTGGCTTTTGTTTTGAAAACAAATAACAGATGCCCCAGGCAAGTGTATTGCGCCCTTTTGTCTTGTATATATTTTTTCCGCCGTTTACAAGCTTATTATGATTCAAACTTGGCTCTATCTGTTGTAGAGAGCACATTCTGAAGTAAGAATCAACAAATAGGCCTTTGTTGACCATATCCCCGCTAAAAGCAAGGCCAGTTTGTAGCTGGGTTGCATAATAACTAGGAACTCGAGACATAGCTATTTTCCGCTTGAAAGGACACTTGAACTCCAAAAGAATTAAAGTGTTTCCTTTGTCTAAATAATAGCCGTCAGGACTGCATGTGATCTTTCGATATAGTGGATGGTCTCTTGCTAGATTGAGGGATATACTGTGAGCAAAAACTCTAACATCGTGCTTTTGCTCAAAGTACTTACGTGCAATCGGCTCGAACAGATTGCCCCAGGTACAGGCCGTATTGTTGTGCATGTCTGATGGCTGTATTTTCTTTAAGAGCAAGCTCTTTGGTGTTTCAAATGGCGAAACTCCGGTCAAGGCTGCAATTTCTGATGCCCCAATAGTATTTTGTCGGAAGCTCACCCAGTCGGCGCTCTTTTGTTTCAGACCAGTGTTCCTCGATTTGAGAAAGTTCAAGAACAATTGTGTTGTCGTCATCATTGATACACGAAAGGTAAGTGTTTATTCAATTGGTAAAAACCGAGCATCTCTGTTCGAACCGCTGCGAGTGATGTCTTGCCTTCGATGAAATCCGCAACAAAGCTTACATTACGGATCCTGTGTAAAGGGTCAAGATCATTCAGACTTATAGAGGTTTTTTGTTCTTGCTCTTGCTCATCAAGCCATGCATTCAGCTCATGCTGACTGATGTTTGAGTTTGCAAAAACTTCTCGGACAACCACCGGCGGTGGTGGTGGCAAAACCCCCTCATGTTCGTGAAAAACTCGAAGATTTTCTCTAACAATCAGCGGACAGCCCTTATTCATATGATTATAAAACGTTGACACCCAAACCATTCTCTTACAGCCGGGGCAGGGAATTTTTGAATTACTTGCCTTCAGTTGGCGAGCAAAGGATAGCATAGGCATCGTGTATAAAAGGGGTAAGCGTTTATTCAATTGACAACACCGGCCCCAGTTCACACAAGAGGTGATCACTATGTAGTATAGGGAGTGGGTGCATCCGACCCCACCTCCAAACGCCCAAATTACAGCTTATTTTGGGAACTCACGAACGCCCGAGTTTTCGCCCCCCAAGGACGAATGAAATGAATATAAGACAAATGTTTCTTACGCATGCGCATGACAAACATTTTCCGTCATTTGGTCTTATTGGTGTATAAGTCAGTCCTGCATTTCTCCCGTCGAGATGGACGTTGCTTTTATACACAGCATACAACTTGTCGCGATTCTGAAAAATTAAGAGCTATTTTTAATCAGAGTTCGTCCGAGGCAAAAATGACAAACATTGATCACTCGCGCTGGTAAGCATATTGTCAATTTATTCCCCTTTTTACTGCCGACTCTTTACAATGCCTGTGTCGGAGCAGTCCTCGCTGCCTGTGGTAGGTAATTTCAATTTTTTTAAGAAAGAACAATAGAAACACACGGCAAAACAGCGGCTTTACTTAAGCCCATGGGATTCAATAAAAAAAATTAGACTTCGGGACTGGACTTCTGTGGATTATGGACTGTGAAATGCGTGTCATATTGATGTCGATTTTTACTGACTCTATTGCTTTTTGTAGTTACTACAATCTTGGTCAGAAATTTTGGGACACTTTACCTTTTTCCCCACAAATTGACTTTGTCGTTACCTCCCCCTCCCCACCCCCAATACAATGTTGAGTTTTATGCATATAACCAAGCCACAATGTCTCAACTTTGTATTGGGGGGAGGGGGGACTAGGAAATGGAACGATAGTTTCTCTCTTCGAAAAAAATTGTCATTGTGTAGTATTTTCTGAAGTGTCCCAAACTATATTGTCCACGGTTGTAGGTTACTAGTAACTACTATGTTGTCACCTGTGTAAGTAAGTCCGACTTTCCGAAGCGCGAAGTTGTGCCGAGTTCACCCGATTTCTGTACGATGAGACAGTTCTGTTAACTTCGGATTGGACGATTCCATTGTCAAGGCACAGCCTGAAGGCAGTTCTGTTTGTACATGCGCGCTTTGGATCCATGGGAAAGGTAAACGGAGCTTTCTCGTTCTTTTTACTGCTTTACCAAGCACAGCTTTTACCAAATGTGGCCAAGTATTGTTTTCAAAGATTATTTTAAGTGTTTTCGTGGTTTGGAAAAAGGTTGAGTGAAAAATCGAGCTGTGAATCGAAGTGTTTGTTTGCAGACCATGAGCTATCCGAACTCATGATTCAAACGCTGCCAGCATTTCATTTCTGTACCTTTGACCATTCAGAACTGCTTTTTTGATTTGCGAAAGCATTATGCGAATCATCTTTCCGGATATGATTGGCATTCTATTGCACTGGAAAAGTCGGCAATTTTAGAAAGCATAATAAAAATAGGTTGCTGAATCGAATTATTTTGTTATGTATATTAAGTTATATTTTCGCAGACGCAGCCGGTTTCGCACAGTAATTAGGATACAATAAATCGCCAAGACTTCCAGAAGCAGAAAATCACTGAATTCTGAAAGGTGTTTGACTCTAATCAAAGGAAAGACATTTTCATTCAAGGAAATATGAGTTTCATTCAAAAGTTTCGACCTTTTATAGAAAATATATTTTGATTCAGTGGTCATTTCAAAACAGCTTGCTATATCAGATTACCGTTTCTCATGAAATTTGCATAAATCAAAACTGTGTATTTGCGACAACACTTTAAAGAAACTGTGAAGCCTGAAAAAAACTTATTATAGATGGCAAAATCAAAGCATTTTTTTAAAGAACCAGCTTTAAGTTATGGAAACATTTCATTTCGATTTGGTCTTAAAATCACGGAGACATTTTAGTAAATGCGTCACGCAACGTTTATTTACAAATGTTTGACCAATTCATAGCAATTATCACCAAAGATTTGAAACTTTAAAAAATCCCTGATCTCCTGAATGCGATTTCCTGTATATTTAGGGCCTACAAAAAGTTAATGGCAATCCGGGCGGAAGGGGGTATCTGGGATAAAAATCAAGGTGCGAGGGTGGGTCGGCCTGGCCGGGAAATCCGGGCCGGGGAGGGGTAAAAAAATGTAACATCCGTCCGGGGGGAGGGGAGGGATTCTGGAATAACCCATTTTACACCGGTTGCATGCGATTTAGTAACACAGGAAAACTAAGTCTTTACATTGATTATCAATTTTCTTTTCACAGCATGTGGGCCACATGCAGTTCTCGACTGCCTATTTTTTTTAACAGTCTTCAAATGTAGCAGAAATAATTAACGGCTTGGAAAGTAATACACGAGTGTGGATTTGATCGGGAATCAATAAATTAAATATTAAGTAATGCTCCACATAAGAACGATAGCAAACTCGGCATTGGCATTGGCTCTTTCCCACATAGAATATCTTTGATTTCAAGAATAGAGAAGGAGCTGATGGTTAATAATTATATTTCACTATAAAAATAAAGAAAATCCATTTGCGTCAAATAAATTTTAGGAAATGTTCGTGCTTAACCAATCAGAATAGCAGAAGACAATAGCTAATATTTTGCTTCTTTGATGAAGTTCCCCAAATACAATATCTTTTAAAAATTGCATGTTGTGCCATTGGGTCTCAAATTACTTGAAACCTTACAAAAATTAGACTTAATGCACCTTGAACGTTAACTTTTTAGCAGTTTTTGAGTCTAGGCCAATGAGATCACTAGTTGTAACAATGAAAAAAGTTGACATTCCATCGTGCATTGCCGTTCAGCGCTATACTTCTTATGCGGATCATTACTTAAAAGCGAGCACAGAAAAATTGGTAACTTCAATCAAAGCGTCTTAGAGTCTCATGCGCATGAATATAGGCTAAGTGTAGCCTCTTCTTTTTATTATTATTATTTTTATTTTTTGTCACGATTTTGCATGCAAATTTATGCACGCATATTTTAAATTGTGCACTTCCGGTTCATGTCTTCGCCATTTACACTTCCTGTTTATTGACTTCCGGCTACTGTAACTTCCGGTAAAAGAGCGTTACTTACGTGTCACGACAGCATCTCCTATAACCCTACATACATTACTATGTTCACGTTTGGTATATATGACTCAATAGTATACAACGTGGTTTGCAGGAACGATGACTGAATGAAAGGAGTAACTTATCCCCAGGTCGGACATCTTCTTATCATGTTTAAAATATATCATAAAATTTTCTTACGCATGCGCATGAGTAAAGGCTGCTTGGAGCCTCTTGTTAAAGCAAAGGTTACAAATCATCATTTACTGCTGTAAATTTATGCTATTAATGCTTGGTTTTCAATTACACTGCAGTATACCAGTGGTAGATCCAGACCTTCAGGAAATGAGGCGGGCATTCTCTTAGTGAAACAAATATCTCGGTGCTCAGCCTATGGGCCTTGGTTTTGGTCTAAAACATAAATGTGTACATGTAACTGTTGTATATACAGTTAAATAACCCTTAATAACCCTACATTTGACTGAAATCTTAATAGCAGAACTAAGAAAATCTTTATGGTTTTCATGGTCAACAGAACATAGATCTATGGATAACATTGAAGAGATTGTGACTCGATCACGGCATACCTTTAAAATTATTATTAATGTTGCTTATACACACATTAAGAGTACGTGTATATTATTTTGAGCCGCATTTGAAAATCTAGGCAAATGTTGTATATCCTTAACTGGTTCATCCAGGTAGGAGTCCTGGCATCGCTGTGTGCCTGAGCGCTTCTGGGATATATAAAATGATTAATATTTTGAGCCGCATTTGAAAATCTAGGCAAATGTTGTATATCCTTTCTGTTTCATCCAGGTAGGAGTCCTGGCATCGCTGTGTGCCTGAGCGCTTCTGGGATATATAACATGATTAATATTTTGAGCCGCATTTGAAATCTAGGCAAATGTCGTATATCCTTTCTGGTTCATCCAGGTAGGAGTCTTGTCATCGCTGTATGCCTGAGCGCTTCTGGGATATATAGTTAGTTCTCTCCGCGCCATAGGCGCATAAGGCTGCAACTTTCGTTTTCCAACCAGCCCTGTCTTTTGCTGCGGTCCTGGCTTCAGCCCAGCTGGTCCACCTTTCTTGTCTGCACTCTCTTTCCACTGTCCTTCTCCACGTGGTTTTAGGTCGGCCCACTTTCCTCTTCCCCTCGGGTTGCCACCCCATTGCCACCATACAATCATCGTTCCTCTCCTTTCTAAGCACATGGCCAATCCAGTTCCATCTTCTCCTTCGTATTTCGTCACTTATCTTTCCCGCCCCTGTTATTTGTGAAATTGTGTCGTTTCGCATGCGTTGTGGCCACCATACTCTCAATATCCGCCTTAGACATGTGAACTGAAATCTATCCAATTTCTTCTCTTCCGCAGCTGTTAATTTCCATGCTTCACATCTATACAATAGCACTGGTCGTACCAGGGTCTTAAACAGTTTGATTTTTGTATTCCGACCAATACTCCTTGTATTCCAGATCTTCTCAAGGTTGTAGAAAGCTCCCTGTGCCTTGCTTAGACGTTTCTTGATGTCTTCCGTGCCACCACCCTCTTTTGTCACAGTCGCGCCCAGATATACAAACTCTTCGGCGTCGTCAACTTCCTTTCTTTCAATCATCACTTTGTCTTCTCTTCGTGCATTCATTCTCATCACTTTGCATTTTTATGCATTCAATTTCAGTCCCACTCTTCCTGCATTATCTACTAGTCGGTTGGTCTTGCCCTGTATTTGCTGGTATTTGGATGAGAGAAGGACTATACCGTCTGCAAAATCGAGATCTTCAAGTATACTTGTAAAGTTCCATCTGACGCCATTTCTTTGTCCTTCTGTTGTTCTTCGCATTACCCAGTCTACAGCAAGCAGAAATAGGAAACCTGACATGACACATCCTTGCTTAACGCCAGTGGTGATCTTGAACCATCTTGTTTGTTCTCCCTCATCCAGTACTGAACATTCAAAGTCTTCAAACATGATCTTCCCCATTCTTATCAGTTTGTCAGGGATGCCATAGGCCTTCATGATTTTCCACAGTCCTTCGCGGTGTACTGAGTCAAAAGCTTTTTCAAAGTCGACAAAGTGTGCATATAGTGTCGCCTGCCATTCATTCACCTGTTCTATGATGTTACGGAGGATGAATATTTGGTCTACTGTGCTCCTGTTCTTTCGAAATCCAGCTTGTTCTTTTCTAAGGACACTGTCTACTCCATTTTGGATTCTCTGGATGATGACTCTGCCCATTACTTTGCTAGCCATAGGTAGCAATGTCACACCACGCCAGTTCTTGCACTCTTTCAGGTCGCCTTTTTTGGGTATTTTCACTATCAAGCCTTTCTTCCATTGTTCAGGTATCTTCTCCTCGTGCCATATCCTATTAAACAGTCTTGTCAGCTCGTTTACTGCCACATCACTAACTGCTTTGTACAGCTCCGCTGGAATGCCATCTATACCTGGTGTTTTTTCACTCTTTGTCTTCTTCAGTGCCTCCCTTACTTCTGCTTCCCTTATCTCTGTTGTATCCATCTCGCTAATTTCATCTTCCTCCACTTCGTTCTCTTCAACTGGATTCATTGGGGCCTCCCTACCTAGCACCTCCTCAAAATTTTCAGCCCATCTTTCAAGTCTGGCATTCTTGTCTTTTATTGTCTCACTCCTCTTGTTCTTAATTGCTGCAACTTGGCGCTGTCTCTTGTTTGTGATTTTCTTGGCAGTTTGGTACAGTTCCCTATTTTTTCCATTTTCTGCGTACTTTTCTACTTCATTTCCTAACTGTTCTAGCCAAGCTCGTTTGTCCTTTCTTGCTCTGCGTTTGACCTCTCTGTCTTTCAACTTGTACTCTACTCGTAACTTGCTTTTTATTCTCTCTGATTTCGTGCAGTGTATTTTGTCGTGGATCATCTGTCGTTGGTCTATTGTTTTCCAGGTTTCCTCTCTCAACCATTGCTTGTTTTTCTTTTTCACCCGGCCTAGTACTTTCTCAGCAGTTTCTATGTAAGTTTTTTTACCATTTGTATGCAATCTTCATTGATGTTTTCCTCCACCTCTAATACTGCAAATCTATTTCGCAGTTCGACGCTGAACTTGGACTTGAACATTTCGTTTTCCAATTTTTGTGTGTCAAGTCTTGCATTAGTCCTTGAACTATCTGGGTTTCTATGTAGTTTCAGCTTTATTTTCATGATTAGCAGGTAGTGATCGCTTTTTGCATCTGCACCCCGATACACTCTTGTGTCCTCCACAGACCTCCTCCATTCTTCACGGATCATCATATGGTCAATCTGATTTTTTTTATATATATTTTGTTAATTTTTTCCAATTTTACAGGTTTAATTGAAGTAATTTACAAGAGTATAAATTACCTGTAACTGAAAAAAAAATACATAAAATACATAAATAAATAAAAAATGTAAAGATAAAAAAAGAAAACTAAATAAGCGAAGAGAAAGATAAAGGGATGGCTGCAAAAGCTATTTAAAACCGAAAATTTCAACTTAGTGTTTCTAAAAGTTTTTCCCATTTCTCCAGGTGCAGATTTAATTTGTTCTTTTCTTTAGCAAGATATTCTTCTATTTTAAAGATCTTTTAAGGTGTGCAAGGAAGATAATAAGGCTTGGGGCAATAGATTTCCATCTGCAGAAAAAGATTGTCTGCTTTGCTATTAACACAATATGTTTCAAAAGCATAAAGTGGCTTTTGACATCAAACAAACCAAACATAATATTAACTTGATCGGTTAGATCGGGAAGCGTATCAATACTACATTCACGTAACCAGCTAGACATTTTTTTCCAAAAAGCTCTAGAATATTGGCAAAATACAAAGAGATGTTCAGGGGTTTCATCGTCCTTGCCACAAAAGGTACATAAGGGTGATTCAACAAGTTTAAGCTTGCTTAATTTTGCATTAGTAAATAATATTCTATTCAAAATTTTATACTGAAAATCTCTCGTATACGTATCTAACGGAACTTGGAAGGGCAAACTGTAAATTTTATTCCACACTAGCTCAGAATCTGGAAGCATTTCATGAAATCTAGATTGTGCTGTAGGGATTTCACGCAAATCAGACACAAGTGCTTCATACAATGTTTTGGTATTTATTTCTGATACAGAGACTTTTACAGAATTTAGCACCAATGCATACTCTAGAGGGTCGAAATTGGGTGTATGTGGGACCGTCTTAGATTTCAACTCTTTTCTCCATTTGAAAGGAATAGCATCTATGAACCCATTCCAAAAGAGGAAATTTTTGGACTGAAGACCTTTGAGCTGCAAATCCGACCACGCATAAAAACTTCCATCGGCCTTAACCATATCACAAATTCTATGCATGCCAATCTCAACCAAATCGAAATAATAACAAGATTTTTTGTTAACGAGGATGTTCTTGTTGTTCCAAACTATCTCATTCAAAATATCCTCGACTTGATCAGGCATGGTCGTATTGAATTTAGACCATAATGTCAGACATTCGTCATAAAAAGGACTAACTTTTATAGGAAGATCGCCAAGACTAAAGTTACACTTCAAAAGATAAAATAAGGGCCTCCGACCGGCTTTAGAAGTGCGTCTAAGACAAGTTTCCAATCTGCAACATATTCCGGGTCCACATAGCGTTTAAAAAAAAGACATCTTCTGGGCTTGAATAAGGGATTCCAAGTGTATCATTTTTAGACCCCCATTTTCAATATTATTTATTAGAGCCCTTCTCTTGACTTTATCCTTGCCTTTCCATATAAAGTCGTAGATGATTTTGTTAGCACTCTTGATTATTTCATTACAGAGAGGTAACTGTGATGCACGATAGAGAAACTTCGAGATAGCAAATGTTTTAACGATTTGGACTCTACCTAAAACAGTTAAGTTCCTCCATTTCCATAAATTCAGTTTCTTTTTCAAAGAATCCAAAATTGAAACAAAATTTAATTTAGCGGCTTCTTTTCTATACGAAAAAAAGATTCCTAATATTTCAATACAGTCCTTGATGCCTACGTTAATATTAAAGTCAGTTGTGGAAGAAGTACCCAGGTAACAAGCTTCTAGCTTGCTTTTATTAAGCTTGAGGCCGGAGCACAGCCCGAAATCTTTCAGTATCTTCATGAGGTTGTCAGCGGACTGGTCTTCTTTCAGAAAGGTAGTCATATCATCAGCAAAGGCAGTTAATTTAACTTCATGTTCATCCCGAAGGTTGATACCTTTAATCTCATCGCTGCCTCTGACATATATAGCTAGTGTTTCAAGAGCAATGATAAAGAGATAGGGGGATAGTGGATCGCCCTCTCACCCCCCCGCATTACATCAAAATGAACAGAGGAAAATCCATTATTCATGACACAACTTTAGATATTGGAATAAAAGGTGTTGACCCATTTGATGAATGATTGACCGAAATTGAAGGCTGACAAAACCTTGTTTAAGAAAGTCCAATCCAGAGAATCGAAAGCCTTTTCAAAGTCGATAGCGAGTAAAAGACCAGATAACTTATTTTCTTTGGTATAAAACATGATATCATCTATAATAGGCCATTTGCACGATGACGTCATTTGACTACTACTACCAGAATCCTTCAGGTTTTTTTTTTTGTTTTGTAGTGCAAATTAGAGCTATTGTTATTTAAACCGCACTGGGATTACAAAATTGAAATAAGAAAGGAAAAACGAAATGAATTCTGGTAGTAGTAGTCAAATGACGTCATCGTGCAAATGGCCTATTCTAGTGCAATCAAAGATTGATCGGCCCTTGACATAGGCGCATTGATTTTCGTGAATGATAAGCGGTAAAACAGTTTCTAACCTTTTAGCAATAGCTTTGGATGCAATCTTGACGTCCACATTTAGAAGAGAGATTGGCCTCCAGTTTTTAATATACATTTTATCTTTACCTTTCTTTTCTATCAATTTAATTATGGCCATTTTCTGAGAAGTTGAAAGTTCTCCACACTCATAGGCTTCATTAAGACAATGCACTACAAGATTACCCAGGAGTGGCCAAAAGGCCTTATAGAACTGGGCTGTCAAACCGTCATTCCCAGGGGCTTTCCCAGTTTGAAAAGAAAGAAGCGAGCGATAACATTCGTTGTATGTAAGTCTTCCTTCGCATTTTTCTCTTTTATCCTCATCTAACTTGGGTATAGAAGGATTGTATAGGAATTTGGCAGCAACGTCCCTGTCACTGTTAGAACCATGATCTTGGTACAAATCTGAATAAAATAATTTAAGCTGATCTAGAATTTCCACCGGATCAGTAGTAACTCTGTCATCATCCAATTTTAATTTCCTAATACAAGAATAGCTATTGTTTTGATTTTCAAGTTTTAAGAAATAACTATTATTTTGTTCCCCTTTTTCAAACCATCGGACACGAGATCGAATTATAGCACCTTGTATTACGTAATCATAAGCAGATTCATATCTAATTCGCGTTTCCTCCAGACCAGTTAAATTTTCAGATGTTGGAGATTCATCGCATATCTCCTGCCATCTTTTGACTTCTTTCTCCAGTTCGAAAAACTTATCGCGTCGCTTTCTTGCCTTCCGCTTACTGAAGGAAATTGTATCTTTACGTATTCTGTATTTAATACTCTTTTGTACTCTTCTAACCAGTTTGGGTACGAATTCTTAATAAAGTCGTTATATTCACGATCTTCAACAAGACTTGAATTAAACTTCCAATAAGAGGGACCCGGTTTATGTTCAACGATCTTTTTAAAGTTCAAGGTAATGGCCGAGTGGTCAGTTTTTATTGCGGGAATAATATCGGTAGAAAAAATATCCTCTTGACTCGAATTACTAATTAACCAAAAGTCCAGTCTACGTTGAATTGTAGAATTTGGCTGTCTCCATGTGAAACGCTTTTTGTCTGGATGACGAATTCTCCAAACATCAGTTAACTCGTTAGCTAACATGATATCTTTAACAATATCCACACTTTTCTGTTTAATCTTTGGCTGACCACCTAGACAATCCAAATCTTCGTCAAAGAAAATATTAATCCTCGCCTCCTTTGGTT